>JAOTQE010088043.1:0-15005 GCA_025631205.1 Nesometra sesokonis
TTTCATTACAGCTAATATAAACATTGGTATTCCGAACATTTTGGTACCAAAATCAAGTCTCTAGCATAAGCAGAACTCAACTTATGGAATATTTTTTTATAATGGCGGCCATTTTTAAAATGGCTGCCAAACTCCCTCCCACATGAAATAAAAAATGTACCAAATACTTTTTTGGTTTTTTTGGGTGTATTCTACAACATATTAAAGTTTTATGAAATATAACAAAAAAAAATGCCAACACCAAAAAAGTGACAAATTTGACTGGACTATTTATAGAATGTGTTTTTATGTTCTTGTGTATAGTGTGTAGTTTTGACAGCACATGTTATGACTCCTAACAGCAATTATAGTAGAACATAATTATCAGCTAGTAATTAGCATATCATTTACATAATGTGTAAGAGATGCATACCCCAAAAGTCAAACTTTTAGCC
Source organism: Nesometra sesokonis (assembly GCA_025631205.1). Taxonomy (NCBI): domain Eukaryota; kingdom Metazoa; phylum Echinodermata; class Crinoidea; order Comatulida; family Antedonidae; genus Nesometra; species Nesometra sesokonis. Next base: position 435 of record JAOTQE010088043.1, read on the forward strand.
TCTATTACTATTACTCCAGTCCTATATGAATTGTAATTACAACCACCATGTTACGATTTCTAACAACAAATTGTAATAAAACTTACTGCAATTAACTCAGCTAGTAATTAGCATATAATTTGAATACCATGTGTAACAGATATAGTGACAAAAAGTGATAGTGTAAATGAAACTTCTGATTTTAAACTCCATTATTTTTGCACCTTTACAATCTCATACAAATTGTAAATAATCAATGTAGCATTACGCACTAATTGTTTCTTGTAGTGTCATTCATGATCTAAGGTCAGGATTTATCTCAAAACCTAACATTAATCTTTGGTTGTCATAACTAATTCTTATATTCTGAGAATACTACATTATTTAAAAGTTTTATTTAGCTTGTAAAATTACTGTTGTGTAATAAATTCTTAATACTCTACTATTTAAAATTATAGAAACATCTGCACACTCATTTACTTACCTTAAAGCTTACTTATTTTAAGGGTCTAGAAAATTTATTTTTTTTTGTGTATAGCTTAACTATTTTAATGCCCGGTAAAAAGATTCCACATCTTCCACTGATATAAGTTCTCTTTTCTTTATGCTTAACCATTTTATTTTAAGTCACTTAATATAATTTTAAAAATATATATGTAGTATACACACCCTTTCTAAAATTTAATTATAAAATTACAAAAATATAAAGCTTTTGCACAAATTTGGCTATTTACAATATAAATAAACTATTTCTTTTCTGAAATGGTTGAATATAGTACATTTGGATATCTATAGCCGTAAGGTTGTCTGGGGTTTATCATATTTTTAATGTGATGTAGTTTGTACTCGCATAAAAAAAAAATACACAATGAATAAATATACAAAAAAGGCAACCAAAAAAGCATGGGGATTACCCATTAAACTAACCATGGTCGTTCAAATATTTGAAAACTGATTGATTGTATAGAATTGTCTTTAACTGTTGTTGGTAATTTTAAAGCAATAGCCAAGCAGTATGTTGTAGTTAAGTACTGACTAGTGTTTCAAAATGCATTATGGATTTCTGCCCTGTTCTATGCATTTGCAGTGTGCTTCAACAATTTCCTTTACTAATGAATCCTACTAAACACCACTTGTTACCATGTGCAACCACTCACATACAATGTTAATGATAGAAAAAAAGGGAGACCCCCAGCAAGAAACCTGTTGAGGGTGGTAAGGACACAAGTTGGTGGAGGGATTCACTTGCCATGATACAGCTGTCCAGCAGAACCCCCCTCACCCCTCAACATTGGACATGGGGATACTGAAAAACTTGATAGTTTGTTGGTATTTCAGTTGTTTTCTATGTATCTTTTGTTAAAAAGTAGACTTTTTACTCACAAATTGATAAGTACTTTATTATACTTTAAAGTACCTTATTCAGATGTGTTTTTTTTATTTAAAATTCCTTTCATCCAGACACTCACTGCTTCGTGCAATGACCGTACGTTGGTCGCACGACTAAACCGTCGCTCCCTGTACGTGCGGTTTCCAGGCGCAATGACAGTCTTCTACTCATCGCCCGCCAGTTTTTGTTTTTTTTTAGTGATTTCTCTGTTGAATCACTGAAAAAACATCGGCCCACGAGTAGAAGACTATCATCGTGTCTGGCAACCACACACACAGCGATCGACGGTTAAGTTGTGCGACCTTTGTACAATGCAGTGAGTACCCGGCCTTATGTTCGATAGAAATTTATTGCAAGTGGTTGCACGTGGTGGTGTTAGACTGGACTGTGTGTTCCTTAATTGCATATGTGTCTACTGCATAGAATGTCTTTGTTTTGATATTTTAATTTTACTATCATTGTTTTTTATGTTGCAGGTAAATTGACCGAGGCTGATTTAAAAGCAATGAAAGCTAGGAACAAAAAAGGAGCAAATACAGATACTAGCAGAAAGCCATTATCAAGTAAGCAGTTTTTATAGGCCTAAGATATTTCAAGCCTGATAGACCCAAATTCTTAGAAATCAGAGCTGGCAATTATTATTTTTTTTTTATTCATTGCTTTTGGCTAAAAACTTAAAATTATCCCCAAAACCTCTTTTAATTTGCAAGGTGATTGAAATGTTAAAGGACTCTTTATGTGGACATGATAAAGGTACTAATCCAATACCTGCTAACGTTTTGGGGAGCCAGTGTGTGTACAGTAAGTAACCTGATTGCAAAAAGCAAAAAAAAAGTTTATTTTGCCTGTTTTATGGCTGTTTTTTACCTTCTATTGTGACCTCTGTTGTATTTTTCTGGTTCAATCCATGAAACTTATCTCAACTACTATTTTTTTACAAATTCCCATGAGTGAGAAAATACAATCTATGTATTAGTCATCCATAATTGTTCTCCATCCGTGAGACTTTCATATTGTGCATGAGTGTCACAATAACAAAAAATATAATAGGTGGCGCACTTTACTGTTATTAATGCCTGAATGATTTTTTAATCGCACGTTATAGAATTGGCACTTTGCAATGAGACATTTTGAAATGTAATAATTTACCATTAGAATGTATTAATACGTGGAAGCTTACAAGGTTTTAGTTATCACATTTATATTTGACTAATTTAATTTTAAATTTAAAATATCCCCACACAACATTGTAAGTCGCAGATAAAAATCAGCTATGCTTCTTTGCATAGGCTAGCGACAATCAGTTGACCACATTTTTTATCACTACAGTACTAGCAACAAAGGGCGCCACCTATTGTTTTTGACCCAACATTTACGAACTCAATGTAATCAATTGATGCTTCATATTGTAACAGTATACTAACTCATATTTATTTTCTCCACAGCCAATGAATCATACTAAATAGCTGTATCAAGATGACTCAAGAGGGCTCACTACATCAAATCTTAATCTCTTTCACTTATCCAATTCTATCATTAAGAATAAACATCTCATTAAGAACAGATTAACAATTAAACACACTGACTGCCCAAGTCTAAGGTTATGTTCAGGTTTGCGGATTAAGCGGAGCGAAGAATAATACCCCATTCAGACTAGCATTGCATTGTGATTGGTTGTAGCAACTGTGACAACCAATCGCACCCAATCGCAAAGTAAAATCATGTGTGAATGCTCACCAATAGTAATTTGATTGTAATCGATATTGCAAATGTTATGGATTGCGGTTGGTTGTTACAATCTTTAGTACTCCCGATTACCACGGAATCTGATTGCAACAAACTCCACAGGCACTGATTGGCTTAGGTCCGGACCCTCTGTCGCCGATTGAACTATGACAACACATTCTGTGATATATTGTTACGAGGTAAAGTGCGTGTATGAATACGTTTGTAATTTGCGATCGGGAATTGGATTACCACCGATTACATTGCAACTGATCGCGATGCGATATATACGATGCTAGTCTCAATAGGGTATAAGAAAGGCGTAAGCTAATATGCATTATGTTGACCTGAGTGTTCAGATATAAGGCATAGCGCAAGTTGTAAACATTTTTAAAATTACTGCAAGTGACATTTTCTATGACCAGTCATTCATAATTGATTGGCCAATGCAGACCAATTGCGAATTCTGATTGGTCAACGAGTACCACAAGCTCAAAAACATTCAAGTGTATGAGGTGTAGCGCCATAGCTTACACTAATCTAGGGTTTGCTGAAAACACAAGCTACAATCCGATTAATGACTTGCGCTAATCACTGGCTAGTTCAGACATGTATAATTGTACGCCAGTGTACATTACACTCCGCTTAATCGTTGAGTCTGAACACACCATGAGATCCCCATGGTTGGTAACACAATGCTTGGCCACCAAGCACAGAGTTTTCAAAGTTTCAGGTTAACATTAAGATTTATATTATCATAGTATTATGTCCAAGACAAAAACGTAATTTGAATGTTTGCACTAAACTGGAAATATTTCCTATATAAACTAAGAGACTAAATGTCAAAATTATTCTGCTACTGTTACTGCAGTAATCTATTGCTTTAAGTCTACTGCAGTTACTGCAGTAATCTATTGCTATAAGTCTTCTGCAGTTACTGCAGTAATCTATTGTTATAAGTCTTCTGCAGTTACTGCAGTAATTTAATGCTATAAGTCTACTGCAGTTACTGCAGTAATCTGTTGCTATCAAGTCTAAAGTCTACTGCAGTTACTGCAGTAATCTATTGCTATAAATCTACTGCAGTTGCTGCAGTTATCTATTGCTATAAGTCTTCTGCAGTTGCTGCAGTAATCTATTGCTATAAGTCTACTGCAGTGATCCAGTGCCGTTAGGCTTTCATTGGTTGTTGCATTGACACATTAGGTTCCAGGTGGACATGGTGTTTTCACTAATTCTCTCTCAGCTAGTAAAATACTGTTGTAACTGAATTACTGCAGTAACGGCAGCAGAAAATTGTTGACATTGTCTGCAGCAGAAAATTGTTGACATTGTCTCTAATTGTTTGCCATTTTTAATATCATAATTGATCACTGTATATTCTTGCACACAACCAAGTGTTCTCATGCCTGGGGTCGTCTTATATACTGAGAATTAAGTATGATTCCATGATAGCCAGATCAAGAGATTGGTTCAACTTTTTACCTGTATACTCCATCACAACTAATTGTTGGCCAACATCTTAATACCAACATAGGCTGAAAATAATCCAGATATCATGTGTAATATTTATAATACTGAAGAATTATTATCAAAGCTCAGATCAACTTGATGTCATCATCATTTAATTGATTTGCCTTTACCTTTTGCTAGGTTAAGTGATATTTACTGTTAACAAATTATTATATTATAAGGTAATTTAAAATTAAATTAAACTCTATTCAATGTCTAGTTAAGGAAACCACCAAATATAAGTAGAGAGATGAATCCTACGGAGTGTTTGTAATTTAAGGATTTGTTCCATGTGTAAATTTGTAATTTCTTGTAGACATAACGTTGTGGGATTAAAAGTGGGTAAAATAGGTGTAAATTAATGATTTATTTTCACTGTAATGCACATGCATTTATACATCATTTGATTTGCTTCATTGCGAAAACACATTATAACCTAGTAGATATATAAATAATATATGGATAGTGTAATCATGGGAGAGTATAAAAAATCCACTGAAAGTTGTACAGAATAGCAAGACACCCATCACTACTACTAGGCCAACAACACACTGTATTATAAGTGCCCATTCACAACCGCTAGGCTATAGATGTTAGTTACCATGGTTTGGTTAGAATTGATGAATTCAAACTTGGCCTCTTTTAAAAAATCTTCTTTTAAAAAGTATAGATTACCGTATTGTAGCAAGGCCATATTTAATACAGTCAAACTTGCCTAAGTAGAGTCGAAAGTGCCATTGAAAAACAATTTGATGTAGAGATAATTAATAGAAATTACATCAAGCTGTCAGGAAAATCAAACTTATCTAAGAAATTATTTGACGGAGCTACAATCGAGGTTGGCAAGTTTTACAATAATTTATTTAGGTAATCTTGGCCAGTTGTTGGAGAAGACATGGATAACAAACAGAATACTATTGAGCTATTTTAACATTCCCAGAATCGTCAGTGAGGTTATGTTCAACTATATCAGTAATTTTGTGCAATATACGATTGCTTACAAGGGCAGGATAAACTAGAATACAGTTTAATATTCATGGTAAAACATATGGCAGAAACACGAGTGTGGTGAGATTTTATGTTTATTATTTTGACCAAAGCATCAACAAAGAATACAGTCAAGCTTGCCTGAGTCGAACCCCATGTGGCATTAAAACTATGCTCAACTTAGGAAAAATTTGACTAAAAAAGAAAACAAATTTGGTGTGAAAATAAGTTTGGCTTAGATATGATTCGACCTGGGCAAGTTCGACTGTATACATATTTACATAAATACCGCAATGTACATAGATACCGCAATGTACATAAATACCGTAATGTAAAAGCCCTACTGTCCTTAAATCGTGTATGGATAATAAATGGCACGCTTTCAAAAGTATTTACACAATTTCCTTACCTCACATTAGGGGCATTCACACACATGGAAAAATCGAGATTTGAAAATTGATTTTTTTTCTAAGGATCACGATCCAAATATCAATTTTGTTGCAAGCGTTCACGAAAGATACCACATGCAACAGATGCATATACACACAGTGCTCGGCGAATTATCACGATAATTAAAAAAAACACAAGAAGACCTGAGAATTGAATCACAAGATTTATTGAAATTTTTTTTTACACAAAAAAAATTTGATTTTTTCGATCACGATTCAAAAATCGATTTTCAAATTTTGATTTTTGTGAATGTGAATGCCCCTATTCATTATATGTACATTCCCATTACAGAGTTTCATCAATTTTACCCTACGTTTTCAAAGAAATGTAGGGTAATTTTGAATTAACAACCTCACTGATTATCACATTAAATGTTTATAAAGGATAGGAATATACTATACAGCTAAGCAATCAAGTGGAGATTAATCCAATTATACATTGTGATAAGACTTAGCCAAACATTCTAATGGGGTTGTACACCTAATGTAATGAAGCATCACAGTATTATATTCAATACTAAAAAAGTGTAGCATATAATTAACAGTAATGTAAAAATTGTCAATAGAAAAGGTGTCATAGTGCCTGGTAATTTAGTAATAGAATAGTAATCACAAAAACACAAAATCTTCAGGTTATTGACAAGGCTAGTCTTAAATATGGCTAGATGTTGTAAAACGACTTTCCACCACCCCAGGGCAACTATATTGCTTGCCCAACAACCAAATTTTAAATCTGTTTGAAAGCTGTTATTTTTACATTCAGAGAAGTCATCTATTTGGGCAGGGAATGTTTTTGGGCAACCAAATTTTAGAAACCACTTGCCTGAAGAGAAAATGAATATTCTAAAATTCTTATCATAACATAATCGTTCACAAATATAAACAAACAAGAATACACCCACCTTGTGATAAAAAAGTGTTTCTAAAATAATCATCAGGTTTTTATTTACCACCTTTAAATCCATGCTTCACTTTCTCTCATTTCTCAATGGTATTTAAGTTTTAAAGCATTCAACCTTGATTTAGTAAAACAAAATCCATCAATGTTTATTGTAGTACTGTATATAATTTTAAGTACTTAAATTGCATTTCTTTCTTGCTAATAATTGTATTCTTGAAATAATTTCTTTATTTTTTATGCTATTAAACTAAAAATATTAATAACTTTGTGCATAATAACTAGTATAGTTTATATTTAAAACACTTAGTTAAACTAATGCTAATCAATTTTACATAAATTCTTGTGTTCGTATTCCTGTGTATCATGTATACTTTACATAAGTACAGTCCACCATCATTTTAACCCTAAAAACATACAGATGCAGAGGTCCCAAGTCTCCTGAAAATGGCAGGAGTCTCCTGATTTTTTTAGTCATCTCCCGCACTCCTGAAAAAATACATTTTTCTTCTGAAAATTTTAAGTATCTCCCAAAAATATTCAGAGTGGGGGTCTTCGCCTAGCCAGGAGCAAAATCGGTTGTCCCTTAAAAAAAAAACCAACTCTGCTCATTGCTGAATAAAATTTATATACAATAATGTAGATGTTTACATATTTTTATGTACTTTTTCTGTGTTATGTTTTTTATTGTGACGTGTCACGCATTTGCATTTACGCAAATTTGATCGACAAAGCAGCCGACATAAAATCTCCTGATTTCTCACTTCTCAAACTTGGGACCTCTGCAGATGTCTGTAATTATATTTAAATTTAGTCAGTAATTTTGCCACGCAATCAGCAAACATTGCCCTTGTTTGCTGAAATTATTTTTGTTCAAGATAAGCATTAGGTATAATTTGATCCCCACTGTATGTTATCTTTTTAATAATTTGAAGTCTTTCATAATATCTTATCTCTTATTAGCACATTTCATTTGCATATCCAGGTGTGGAGTAGGGAGGGTGATGATTATGGTGAGGTCATTTGAAGTGTTTTTAGACCACCCCTTCAAGACATTTTTTTCCTTGTCAAAATCAGGTAAGCAACTAAGCTTCCTCTTTCCAAATCATGGATATACCCTGGACCTATGACACCAATGTGTCTCATGGAAATAGAAGTATGTCTTAGAGAAGCATCGTCCTGATGTGTCGTTCCAAGATTACTACCATTCCATGATTCTACAGGTAATCAACCAGTGGCATATCTATGTTGTGCTTTAGATGCTGAAGCACACCAGGGGCGGATTTAAGGGTGGGGGTGGGTGGGGAGTCCGGCCGCGGCCCACCTTTCGAAAAAAAACTATATCAATATTATTTATATTGTCTATAAAACGAATATTCAGCTAGAATTGATCCCGTAACATGCCCCCGAGGCCATTTCAGGACATCTAAAGTCCAAAATTTCCCGGAGGAGCATGTCCCCAGACCCCCCTAGATCTTTGACTGCCCCCCTTCCGGCCCCCCTTTTCCAAAAGTCTGTGTCCGCCCCTGCACACCCTTTAAAATAAACAAATTTACTACATAAAAATGAAGATATGGTACTAGAGCACCCCCTTCAGACGAAACAAGAACCCTTAATAAAGAAAAAAAATGTCCATCACAAAATGTGCAAAATACAGGCGATAACCTTTTTTTTTTGCTTGTCAAGATCAAATTGAGGGGTACTTAATCATGTAATTTTGCCACTCTCATTTTTAAGCACCCTTTTTCCCAATTCCTGGATATGTCTCTGATCAACCATCTATATATCTACTGTAAAAAGGTTTCACAAGCAATTTTGATCAATTAGTTGTTTTGTAATTTAAACCTTAAAAATACCATCATCAAATACCATAAGGCCGGTGCGCACTAGACCCTTCAAGCGAATTCTCGAGCGTCACACACCAAGCGAAGAAAGTTGACCATGGATCAACCCTTGCGAATTCGCTAGCGAACCTCGATTCAGCTGCATGCGTCACATTTCGACGCAGAATTTGCTTGTTCGCGTCTAGTGGGAACTGGTCTTTACTGAAGCAAAAGTCCACCCTGTAGGCTATATTTCAGATATATTTTGGCATTTGTCTCATCTTCACAATAACAAAAACTAATACCAACCACTCTCTGACCAGATTTTTTTCAGATATTATCTTGCCATTGCCGGTTGATCATGGCATGCATGTCGGCATTATTCAAATTCTTGGTTTTGTCCGAGCATAATACCGCCCACCAACTAGATTTCGCCGATTAGCCTGCCCTCATTCATGTCCTTGGTCGAGTATGATATATAGGTGTTTATATAACCTTTGTCTTGTTTTATTGCACTTCCTAAGTACGGGTTTAAACGACTATACTCATACACAATCTTGAATTAATTTTGCAAGTTAGATTTTAACAAGTGAGTTTTTAGACATAGATGCTTTGGTGCAATGATACTACACCCTTAAAAATATATAAGTATATAAGATCGATTGTATATAAGTATTGACTCAGTAGGTAAGACTCATAAAACTTATAATAGGTGTTCTACTAATGTCTAGTATAAATTCTGTGTGCTAGCTGTACAATTAATAGCATCTCATACATTAATAGAATCTGCCGCATGTACTAGTAGTCGTACATGTATATATGTTAAATAAAAATATATATATGTATATCATAGATATATTGGGATAAACGATTTTTTCCAAACAGATTGTTTAATCAATGGTGTAAATCATGGAATATTTTTAATTTGTTTTAATTACTATTAATTCACTTTGCATTTCAACCAAATTATGTTCTGCAAAAAAAAAACACCTTAGTTTAACCCTTTGAAGTCTTGTACGATATATAGACCCTGGGGTCACTAAGGGATAATTCTAACCTATCTCAGGGGCATTGGAACTGGTATGACAGCTACTGTACCTATACTTTGCAGTGGTATATTGTTGTTGAATTGTGACACTTTAAAAACCATTTATACTGTAAGAAGAATTTCTGAGCATCTAGAAGTTCCCAATTCTAAACATTTTCTTACCTCAGTCTTAACAATGGTGAGGCTGAGGTGGGTAAACCGCACCTGCATTTCCCCAAATTCATGGATTTGACCATACTAAAGGGAATGTACAAAATAAACGTAAATGCTATAATGGAGCATCTAGAGGCATAAAATTCAACAAAATTTCAGAAACCTCGCCTCCAACTATTGTGGCACCAATGCTAATGAACACTCTCCTGCCATAACAAAGTCCTTCCACTATGTACAGTACCCCTCTTCATCTACAATACACATTTAATTTATAGCAACATCCAGGAAAAGAAAAACTGGTTGTAATTTAGTTTAATTTTACTATACGGACCACACTAGATAAACCTATATGGGATACAACTTCAAAAGGTTAAATTATGTTTATGTTCCGCAAAAAAAAAGAGATACTTCAAAAATTAGGACAAAATTACTAATATGAACTCAATGTTATAAATTGTATATTTCACTGTTGAAAAGGTGTACAAAATGTAGAAAAGAGAAAAGAGGTTTGAATGGGAAATGTAAGTTTATCAATTGGTTAGTAGATTAGATAAAAACAAAATGCAATATGTGTTAATTATTTTTGATTATTTATGCAAGTAGGCAATAGTAATTTGGGTTGATTGAATGATCAGTGATGCTATGTGCATCGATTATTTTGCAACTGTTTAATATGTACACAGTATATTAAGATTTTCTTTTGAACTTTTTCCTGTTGATGCAATGGAAATTTAATTTGATGCTATCTAAATGCAGCGCAATTTAAACATTAAATGTTCGGCAGGAAAGGTGGTCGTTTTCAAAGTTCATTCTGACGCACATTAACAAAATTTGAAGTTAGGCCAACTTTAACATTGGGTTAACCATTTGTATGTGCTTGGTAGGAAATTTTCATACAGAAAAATTTGCAGGTATTGGCCTTAACAATAAATCACGAATTTGATTAATTTTGCATTTTTTTCTGGAGTTTTGATGTAGTTATGATCATTGATTTTTTTTTTTTTAATTACTGATTTCTTTTGTTGTCAAGTGTACAAATTTTACTGGGCATAGCGTAATAAATAATGGGAATTCAGTGGATCATACAATTTAAATTCTACTGTTTAAACATTGTTGCATCAACAGGAAAAACGGCTTGTTCTATATAGGTGATAATTAGAATATTTTAATTTTTTGTTTCCACTTTTAAAATGTTAAGCCCATCTTTAAGATAATTAGAAAAAAAACATTTATTTGAATAAACAATTTTTTACAAATTGTTTGTAAACATTTTGGGGCTATTTTGGTAATAAGTTGGTATTGGGTGGGTGTGGCGTGTATATTTTTTTAATGAAATTTAAAAGCAATTAATTTGTATTTGTCCATAAATTTCGTGTTTGGTTTAAAACTGAATGATGTTTGATTGGTAGAATTGAGGGGTATTGAGATTATTAGATGTCTCAGAAAAAAAAGTGTAAATTTAAATATATTTGAAATGTACAAAAGCCCGTATCCAAATTAGGTAAATAAGAGAGTAAAAAGCAATCATTTTCTTTAATTTTGTATAATTTTGAATTAAATAGGATTTAATGAATCCTTGTAAAATAGATGAAGTTGCTGGTTTGAGATGTTAGCTGATCATGTTGAGCAATGAAAAACACCCTTAATTTGGAGTCTATTTTTTAAAACCGCTAATTTTAAAAGTTAAAATATAATTGAGTCTCCTAGCCATGATAACAAATTAATTAAAAATGGTGTAATAATGGGTAAGCCTTGCAGTATTTTAAAATATAGACTCCATTCCGTATTCTTGCTGAAAAAAAAAACAATTTGGTATTTGCTATAATTCAACATTGCAGAGGTTCAATGTTGAATACCGCTGTTAATCAGCCAATGTACTAGTAAATACCCTTTTAATGCATTGCACATTTGTTCATGATTTGCACAAATTAGTATATAAAATGAGGTTACAAATCTTGGTTTTTGGTTAATTTAGTGTAACTTGCTAATTAAATCTACAATGCATCAACTTGTGTTAGGTTAGTTAAATGATAAAGCTCCCTCAAAGGTATTCACCCTCTCTAGGTTTCCTCATAATATATCAACCACGACTTGTAGTTTTAATCTACCAAAATCTCTATAGGAAAAATGTATTCTCACCACAAAATGAGTAGCATTGTATGGGAAATCAAATCAAGGTAATCGCCAAAATTGGTCAGAGGTCATATTATTGGTTCTTTTTAAAAATAATTTTTGACATTTAATTTTTACATACATTTTAGCTGGTATTCTCGAAAGTTAGTCCAGGACTAACCCTAGAACAGCACTAGTTGATCCTAGACTCTCCATAAACCTGGTTCCTCGGCAGATAACATTTAGAACGCTTCAGTCCAGCATTTTTAACTGGACAAACATTAGACACCTTTGTGAACTCCATAGTCATAGTCAATCTGAATTTAGGCCTGGACTAAAGTAGTCCACTTTCGAGAATACCAGCCTTTAAGTCTCTTTTGATTCCGGGATGTCTTTATGCAGATTTTTTGAGATAGTCTCTTTATTTTCGTATTTTGTTGTGGGTGATTTTCTCCATGATTCCATACAATTAATCTTTTAAATTTTTATACTAAGAGTATCATTTCAATTTTAGATTGAATGTTATAAAGTACAGTATACATATTATCCTCTATTAGAATGTACCAAAAACTACCTTTTGTATTTTTCAAGCTTGAGACTAATTTCATAGCGAGACCTCGTGTATATTTTGTACCTTGTAACAAAAGGGTAGAAATATTACCTTATCCTATAAAGATTTTGGTACAGACTGAATACCTTAAATTCACAAATTTAGATAATATCTCCTAAATAGGGTCTAGTGTAGTGTTCATGGAAACCTCATAGTGGTTTACTGTGTTCTTAGATATTTATGTGGAACTGTCACCCTTGGTGTCATATATTTGAGGGGTGTCAAATGTAGGAGGCCTCAGAGGGAGCCATTCTTCTCCTGAAGGAGCATTGTAAATTCTCCCACCTTTCAAATGCCATCATGTCCATATGTGTGTGCGTGCGTGTTGATTATCTGTCTTCATTAGCTAAGCTTGTGTCTATGTAAATAGGGAAATTGTGAAGGCGGAGATCAGCTAAGAGTTGAGAACCTAGGGGTTCACCAGAATAAATTGTATTGCTCTTTATGGCCAAATAAATCTAAAAGCTTAAAACATTTGTGTGTAATTTGTTCATTTTTGTATTACAGTATAATATTTAGTCCCTTAAAGCTGTTTCCACGAGGAGGGTTCGTTGGTTGGACGATAAAAAATTGCTCGGTTATTTTCAATGGAGCCATTTTCACAAGGCGGCTGCGGGCGCAGACGTGATTTCTCAAATGGCTTGTGGCAAATTTGCCCGCGGCCCACAAGCATCCACGTAGTATTTTGCAATCATTTTTGGGAATTTCTCCGTTATCACATGAGCTTGTAGAAACTAAAGCAAAGTAGGCTACAATGAAGAATAGACAATCATTTGTTAAATTGCCCAGAGTTGTATAGTCAATTGTGTACAGTTTATATGAGGTCAGTAGCAGTCGTAACCGCTATGGCCCCAAACAGTGGTTGCAATGGGGGGGCCGGTTGCCAGGGCCCCACGTCGAGGAAGTCTGGCCCCCCCCGTTGGGGATGATTGATCATCTTCGTCGGGGAAAAGCCAAAAAAAAATTATGTAATCGGCCCTAAAAATAGAAAATAGACATAGGGGGAAATAACGTTTTTTTTGCTCATCAAAAGCAAACCAGTAACTACGCCCACCCGGACCTCCCGAGTTGGCCCCCTGTCGGGGACCATGGCCCCTCCGTCGGGCAAATCCAGGCGCCACCACTGAGTGGTTGTCTGGATTTCCTTGTCAAATGAATATGATGATGTAATATTGAGAGAACAACCATTTTGATGATGTGCCATGGAAAAAAAATGCACAGAAAGCAATGGTCACAGGTTCTAGCATCTGCCTCGTGGAAACAGCGTGATGCTTTGAATAATTAAGTAGCCTAGATTTTAAGTGCGGTGGTATGACATGAAATTATACTGTGCTCATGAATATTCCACGAAACCATACAATTTGTTATGCATGGAATAAATCGTTCAGGCTGATAAATAACTAGTGAAACAGGAACCATGTACACTATAACATGGAAAGAAATTTGTGGCAGTGTCAAGCCACAGGAGGAATAAGTCACAAAAGCTACTAGTTGTCCACAATAGCCAGTTACTTTTTTTATCTCAAAAATATTACAGAAGTTTAAACAAAAAAACGTTCATACTACACAACTTTTAGATATGAGATCAAGAAATGTTTAAAATGCAATTTTAAATGACCCTTCTTAGTCGGAGTATACTTATAAGCAAATGTTGTGGGAAACTTCATATGAAACTGACCTGTTTTTGCATATTGTGTAGTTCCATAATTCATAACTAAATTTTTCTTTTGACTTGTGCCATAGTTTGCAATGTTATTCATACTTTTATTACAGTACTGCTACTTACAGGCTCCAATCAAAGCACTACTCTTTGAAAAAAATAACTCTGTTAACATGGTAGATAATGGTAGTGACAAGGTGGATAAAGGTAGTTAACAGGGTTAAC
>JAOTQE010088054.1:0-15004 GCA_025631205.1 Nesometra sesokonis
ATATAGGGAAAGAACACAACGCAAATAGCCACAAACGTGCGTGACACGACAGACAGACAGACAGACCGACAGACAGAAAGACATTTTTTGAAAAGCTGTTTATAGAGACGCTTTCCGCGTCTAATGACATGCAAGCAGTCAAAGGCTGAAAGAGAGGCCTATGCAGTTATAAAACAATAAAATACACCACATCAGCAACATAAAAACCCTACAACTCATTTTAGATTTTGGAAATTCAACATTATTTTAGGTGACTTTTTAAATTTCTTGGATCTGCCAATCTTGAGTAGAGAGCAGGATCAAAGTAGGGACAATGATGAAGTGTGGTTCAAAATTAATCAAGGAACTTTCTAGATACCTGTTGATACTCCTGGGCAGATAGTAGCCAACACTGATCGTGCCTTGATAATAAGTAATAATAGGCAGTTTTGATTCAATGCTGTATCAAAGAATTATGAGCACAAATTAGAAATAAATTTAATAAACACTTTTACAGGTTCTCCAAGCAGCCGTTCAGGAAGTCGTGCAGATAGTCGTACTGATAAACCCGCCGATTTCAACGAGTCTCAGAACAATTCGACGTCTACCTCCAAGTCTTGGATGTTGGACAATGTTGCAGAGGTTGTTCATCTGGCCACGCAGATTCAGATTACTGAACAGGTTGAGAAGTGTCTTAAGGCAGTGGATGGTGGCGAGAAAGAAGCTATTAAGGTAATTAATATTACATAATTATCTACTATCTATTATCTACTTTTGTCCATCTTCCAATATCCTTTTAGTAGATAAAAAACAGAATGTCAGAACAATAAGTACCAAAATATTTAAGTCAACTTTCATTTATTTTTTTCTATTTAATTATGTTTTCAATATGTTACTTACAGTTTTGCAACATTAATTTTACACATTATTTTAGTTAAGTTGATTTGTAATTAGTTATAAATCTAGACCTCATAAATAATAATATTAATATTTAGACATTTATATTGCGCCAATTCAATTCAAATCGAATTATCGAAGGCGCAGTGGACTAGATGTTGCACAGTCAATATCTTGCTACTCCCTTAAGGGTCACGTCATGTTCTATGCAGCTACTATATTAGCGCATATCCTTCTGTCCACGGCAGGGCTTGTGTATGGACCAGTACACCGGGGTAACCCCCTGCTCATCTCAAAAGATGTACTGGGTTCTCTATAGTGCACAAGAGCCGTTTTTTGTACACTGGGCCTACGATTTATAGTCCTTATCCGAGAAGACTCGTTCCACCACCAGAACCATGGTGCGAGCGGGCCTCGAACCCGTGCTGTTATTTATGCATGGTTCACGGTTTCCCTGCTTTAACTGCTCGGCCATACAACTCGCACATGAATAGAAGAGAATAAAGGAAGAATGATAAAAAGGAATAAGACATCAAATCTGTCTGGCAAGTAGTCCAAAGTTGCATTTTTTCTGTTAGAGAACTTACCTAGAGTTTGCAACATTTGACTGTACAAACTACAGGTAACTTTGCAAAAATCAACCCTGCTGTCAACCAAATTACCACTAAACCAAACGTTTATTTAAGTCCAAAAATCATGAATCCAATGTAAACATAGATAAAATTTACTCTTTCTAAACCAAACTGTCCATAAATCTGAACAATATAAATGTTTTGAAGGGTGGTTGTTTTTGGTTAACTGTTCAGGTTTTAAAGTGTCTTAACTTTTTAAATATTAGTCAATACTTTATTTATCATTCTCTTTGTGTATAGGAAGCAATAGAGAAAGTAGATCAAAGTATATTGGCAGCTGTCGTTATGATGAAAGGAATTGAGCATGAAGAAGAAAGAAAAGCAAGAATCAGAAGGAAAAGGGAAATGCTCAATAAAGAAGGTAAAAAGAGATTATCTAGTAAACTAAAAGACATTTGATTGGGACATTTGTTTATATGTGGATGCACTAGGTGAAATTCTTGGCAAAGATGGATCTCAATTCAGTCAGCTGTGTATGTGTACTTGGTTAAAATATACCAGGAAATTTTAAAAAGGCAACCACGAGAAAGGAACTGGCCACCCTACCACATTACGGTGTAGTGCTTAGTATAATTTTTGGATGTGGAAAGCGTCTCTATAAACAGCTTTTGGTTCAAAATTGTTTTTCTTTCTTAACATGAGTTGAAAATTATAACTAATTTATGTTTGAATCATATTCTATGTTTGTTTTGTTAGCTGAGAAGCAGCTCCAACGTGAGAACAGTGCATCAGATATTGCAGGCAGTCGATTGAGTGCTCATCACAGTAGCTTGCAGTCATTCAAAGCATCAAACTGGTCCTTAAATGAACCAAACCAAGGGGCTAACATGGACTTAGCTAGTGAACGGTCAGCTCAGCTGGAAGGTGTTGCTGAAGAAGATGAAGAAGGTAAAGAAAAACAAATAGCTAACAAGCGTATTATGTCCTTTCAAAGACTGTCACACATAGGCCTGGAGCAAATGCCCAGTTTCTGTAACTCACCTTAATTGGGAGAATAGTCCATAGAAGGTTCTCACTAAACACCACAGACAAAACGGTAACCACTGGAGACCACCATAGCACAATCAAAATTAAAATCTCACAATTAGGTAATATTTACTTACAAAATCACTCACACCAGTGTCCACAATTTGTACTCCAGTCTCCACCAACTTTGGGCCTGTTCCCTGTTCGTCCTTTCTTCCTATCCCTGTTCGCACTACCTTCAAATCCTCCTTTTTTACAACATACACTTTAACTTTCCTATATCTTTGCTCTTGACCCTTCTGAAATCATTAACACCGCTCCCCGCCCCCTTCAAAGTTGTAACTTATACTGTATATATTTATTGTTGTGTATTGTATTCATTTTCTTGCATAATATTGTTGTAATTTAAGTGGATAATAGCCCATATGCTGGCTGTAGTGCCAATAAAATCTTGAATCTTGAAATTGCTAAAGAATAATAAATTATACATTTCAAACCATAAATTGCTTGCAATATTATTGAAAAATCTAGTTGAAAGTTTGATTACTCACCAGTTAATTAGCATCACACTGACAGCAATGCAATGGAAGCATGCATTACCGTGGCAAAAAATCCTACATGAATCATCTAAAATTTTCAACAATTTCTCAAAGGACAGACATTTTATATTTTATTATTCTCAAGTAATTTCATATGCAGGAAGTAAATACTCTTTGGTGGGGAGATTTTGTTTTGTATTGAGTTCTGATGGTACTTCAGTGGTTGCCGGTGGTGTTCAGTATGACCAGTTTATATCAAGTTTACAGCCCACCAATTTACCTACAGTGTGCAGCTGGTTAAGCTGCCATATACATAACTCCGCAAAGCAGCTGATGTGTATGAGATTCTGAACTTCAGTCACTGCACCAACTGCTCTTTAGAGCTTCCTTTAATAGTCATTTAGGCCAGACTATCTATATTATTCTCACAGACTACAACAACATGTTTGTTAGTATATTCTGCAATTGATCCCATGTTTGAGAAGTTAAAAATTAGGAGATTTTATGTTGGATGCTTTAAAGTTGATCAAATTTGCGCAAATGCAAATGTGCGATGCATCACAATAAAAAACATAACACAAAAAAGTACATAGCAATATGTAAAAATATCTATATTATTGTATATAAATGAGGCATGACACGGCAAAACCACCAAGTTGTAGGAAAATTGAAAATTGAGTTATTGTTAAAGCCATATTAGACTTTTCGTAAGCTTTAAAATGAGGGGTCAACTATCAGAATCGGACATGTATAACTGAAGTTATTGAACAAAATATACACAAATTTCCTTTGTATTTGTTTATATTTCCTGTTGTTCATTGGCTTATTTCTCAATAACTTCATGTGCGACAACTTGGTGGGTTTGCCACAACTAGCCTCAAATTGTATTTTACACTGAGCAGAGCGAACCGATTTCGCACCAAGGCTAATATGAATATTATCATCATATTAGCCTATGAATATTTTTGGGAGGCTCTTAAAATTTTCAGTAGAAAAATAAATTTTTTTAGGAGGCCGGGAGGTGAATCAAAAAATCAGGAGACTCCCGCCAATTTCAGGAGACTTTGGACCTCTGTGACTCCGCTTTGTTGTATGCTGTGTTTGTGACAATTGACATTTTTAACTTATTTTGAGATCAGAATTAATGTTAGAAGTGATCTTTATTCTGTCAATGATTCTATCATTCGTTACTACTTAGAGTTAACCTTCCAAAATGCTGTTTAAGATCTCCATTTTTGGGAATTATAATCAACATGAGAAAACAGGCATTAGGTATCTTTCACTCCTTTCACAAATTTTACTTCTCTGGAATTTTAAATAAAAACATACTGAATTGATAATTAAAGAAAACATGCTTACCCAGGGAGTGGCACTGTAGCTTGCTGGTTAACATACTTGCCTTCGAATCCTGAGTTCCTGGGTTCGAAGCCCGCTGCACAATAGGTTCTTTCTCACGATCAACAGTGCCACTCACTGAGCCTCATAGTGAGACTTGGTTTAGCTTGACATAAGTCTCATCTTGTAGGTGGAAATTGAAATGACGATCAGTAACATTGAGTGGCGCTGTAGCATTGTGGTTAACATGCTTACCTTCCAATCCTGAGGTCCTGGGTTCGAACCTGCATTCTACATTCTCTACTGGGAACAGTGATTACTGTATCCTTTCCTATGACCAACTGCGCCACTCCCTAAGCCTCATAATGAGACTTGGTTTAGAAAGTAAAATGTAGATCTCATTCTGTAAGTGGTGACAAAACTTATTGTTGGATTTGACATGAATTTAAAAATTTAAAAAAATACTAACTTAATAACTTTTCTGTTGTTCAGGTGTTTCAGTGAATACAATGAAGGTTGCTCTGCCTCCTGAAAGGCGTCAGCAGAAGGTAATTGTGGAAGAAAGAGTTGACAAATCTGAATTGAAACTGATGTTGTTTCCAGGTCAAATACAGAAGATTAGTAACTTAATTGCACTTCTTGCTAACCAGAGAGAAATGCTGAAAAGGTAAGAAGTAATTGATTTTTCGGTAAGCCCTAATAGAAAAAAAAACCTTTGCATTAATTTACCAAAACAACCTTCTTAAAATTTTGTGTCAGTCTTTCATGGATTTTTTTTATTGCAGTAGGCTCTATTTTAGTGTATTTTTTTGCAAGTTATTTTTTTTTTACTCTAGTCTATTTTTTGGGATAGCTTTCTGCATATCTTATAATTTCTTACAGTTAATAAAAAAGGGAGTAGAATTTTAAATTCCGTTTAAACTTTGACCCTGCCCTTTGAAAAAAATATACTGTTGATAAATATAGGTAAACCTACAGTAAACTATGGTAAACTAGGGTGCCTTTAGCAGTCAAGCACAAGTTATCTTTAAGGATCTGTTAATTGATTTGTGATATAGCTGCAAGCAAGTTGACACAAGCCCGGGCACCCGGAGCACCTGGTATTACCCGGAGAGTTCTGGAACGTCTGGTAATGCCTGGAGCGCCCGGAGAGAACTTACCAACAAACATATGGCAGGCAATCATCATCATACAGCCTTTGTAAATGCTATCTGGGTGTTTGATGGACAAATTATATTTTACCAATGTTTTTCTGTCAGTTAAAACATAGACAAAGGAAACATTAAAATAATATATTTTATTTTAATATAGATTTGAAGAGAGCCAAGTATCCGGTAAGACAGGTCTTGTAGAAAGCTTTGAATGGCAAGCTCAAATGAAATACTGTTGGACACCTGAGAATTCTACACTAACTGTCAAGGTAAATGGTTTAACACTAGTATGATATTTCAGGGGCAGATCCAGGATCCAATGAAAGGGGGTGGGGAAGGCACACTTTCCCAGATCCAAGTGGGTGTTGTTTTCCCGGTCTTGATTTTGACAAGCAAAAAAAAAAAGATTTGCCCAATTTTGCGTATTGTGGTGCCCTTTTAATTTTTTTGCCTGGCCCATATGTATTTCTGTAATTTATTTTTTGATTTTAGGGCCGACGTGCACCTAATATGGGAGTGGGGTCCAACTGTGTTTTGCCGATAATAGGGGGACATGTGCAGGATGTGTTCCCCCTCCCCAATCCACTCCATGTATTTTAACTTGCATCCAATTTTTGCCATGTAGCATGTGAAAAGAATTGAGTATACAGTTTTCTTTTAATGTAAAAAGTAATTTAAATTACATTAAAAAAAAATTGTGTTTATATTAAAATATCTGTAAAATCAAATGAACAATTAAGTTTATTTAGTTAACAGATTAACAGATAACAGATGTATCTACTCTTCTTGAAGTTTAATCTGGTCTCAGGACTACTTTATTGTCACCATTTTTTTCATTAGTGCTTCTCTGTAAGGATGTCTTGTTGTGAGCCGGAACGTTATTGCCCAGACGCAGTACCAATGTGTTATTACAATCCTTTGGGATATTTTCTAAAGCAGCGAATGTTTTAAAACTGTAATTCTTATAAATTTGTCATAATTGCTTTATTTCAGAGTATGGTAAATGAGTTTGAGTATGGTTTTGAGTACATGGGTTCAACGTCTCGACTGGTACAGACACCTGTGACTGAGATAGCTTATGTAGGTCTCATACAGGCCATCAAAGCTCACATGGGAGTAATGGGAGTAGGCCCTAATGTAAGTTTTCTTAATTTATGTTTTATTAATTAATATTGCTTTATAATTATATTAATTAAATAATTAATTGCTTAATAATTATAGTTCATGTGAGTGTAATGGGAATAAGCTTACAATGCTTAATTTATTGCAAACATAAAGATTCATAAAAACTACACATTTTTTGTAATAGGTAGATTTTGCCGCCGAACGTTAACGTTAACTTTAACCTTAGCACCGAGATAAGCTCCGCCCCTTTTGTAAACAAATCGGAATCCGCATGCGCTGGACTTACGTAAAACGTAACTAACGTTCTGCCGAGCACGTTAAATCTACAAATTACCATAGTTGTTAACGCAACTCCTCCCACTTATGAATAAATTATGACGTCATCCGTTAAAGTTAAAGTTAACGTTTTTCGGCGAAAAGTACCTATTTATGAGGTCTCACCACACGAGTCACATCATAGATGAGATCAAATTGAGGAAATCACAAAAATAGGTCTCAAGTCAAATTTTTGAAAAATTTACGTTAATCAATTACGAGTACTATGGTACTTATATTTTATTATAATATACATTTTAGATCAGTTTTCATGCATGAAAGTGTCCTTCATGCAGGTTATCCGAGTTTTTTTGTTGTCCTTTAACTTATTACTTTGCGATTTCTTTATGGGCGATTTTCTCAAACCCGTGTTACCATGCATGAAAAATTCAAATGCTCATATCTTTGGACTTACTTATACAACGAACGTCACATGAACAGTAAATTACAACTTCTAAATATTTTAAGCCTTTTAACCTTTTTTTAATCATATACGATGAAGTCAGAAGATAGTCGCACATAAAATCTTGTGATTAGTAGTAGCAACTTCAACAAGTCAACGAAAATAATAATTACAATAATAATGGTAACGTGACATAACGCCTACCCAAAATAAATTTTCTAATTTTTTTCTGAATAAGTGTACTACAATCAAACTACAAACAAAGTCATCTCCAAAATCATTTTTAATACTAAATTAAATTTTTACAAAATCAATTTTTTTTTCATTGCAGGTTGTTGTATCCAACTTTGGCAAGTTTTACTGTAATTTCAGCCTATGTCCTTAAAGTAATTTATAGCCAAACATATAAATCCTGTTTCCTGTTGATCGCTATTCTAAAAATGTCAACCTCAAAAGCCATTTTAAATCGTTATGAAGTTTTAAAATTTATGATAAAATTCAAATCATGCTGGACTGCAAATTTTCCACTCTTTACTATGCTGGGCACATTGAGATTTGTATGCCTTTGTGAAAATATAAAATCAATCTAAAACAAAATTGAAATTGACAATTTTTATATATTAGTTAGATAATTGCACATTCTGAATCAAGTAAAAACTCTCAAAAGTGTTAAAAATATCAAAATGTGTGATTTATTGTAAGTTCTTAACGTAGGCCATATTCCTAGCAAGCAAACCCATGAAAGTTAACAGAATCATTGAAGTTGATCTCATGTCAACTTTAACAATCAAGATTATTAACTTTTCTGATATAGAGGACTGATATCGAAAGTTACCCCTTTGTCTGTCAATCATTGTAATTTTTCAGTATTAACGATTGAAAATTTTATTTCAGAATCGTTTTTGGAAGTAACGACCAACAGGAAAAAAGGCTTTATAATTGTATAAATATCGTACCTCTTTCCTTTTTGCAGCAACTCGTTTACGTCTTTCAATTTCCAACTGTGCTGCTGCTTTGGTCTCTTCTTTCAGTTTGCTATCTTTCATAACCTTGCGGATATTACGACGACCTTTACCTTTCGATGGAGTGTCTGGTTCTTCTTTCTAGGAACAAAGATTTATATATTATACTTATATTTATAAGTTTATATGCTACAAACCTTTAAAAAAATAACTCTGTTAAGATGGTAGATAATGGTAGTGACAAGGAAAATATACCGCTACCCATCTACACTTTCCTCTCAAGGGAGACTACCCAGTGGTCAGCAATGCCCTACAAGTACATAGGAAAATACAGCAAGTAATAGACCTTCAGACTAATTAGAACTGAAATCATAAAAAAACAATTACTTGTTGACATTAAGGTATCAATAAAATCAACAAATATACTACCTAGATACTAGGTAGTTTTCCGTCATGCTAAATAGATGTTCCTAGTAAATTAACATGGTAGATCTACCTAGTTGGAGGGTGTTATTTTTTTTTTCAAAGGGAAAAGCCAGCATGGGCTATTACTATTATGTAGAGTGGTTTTATTAGCGGCCTAAAGTGTGGAAAAATGTTTTTTTCGGCTGCGAACAGTACTCTACCAAGTCAAAGGGGAGCCTGACCCGAGTGGGCTACCCTTTGGATCCACGACTGTGATCTATCTTGGCAAATACATTTTGAAAAAGGTAGTGGGATCATGAATTGTAAGCAAGAACAAATTGCGACAGAAGTACCACTGAGCAAGACTGGAATGTAATGATATGATGCACTCTGGAAAAAAGGAGAGCATCAAAATTGAATTGGAAGCAAGGAAAAACTATGACAGAACCCACATAAATGAAGATTGCAATGGTGATACAATGTACTTTGGAAATGGAGATGACCATCCATATTGGATTGGAAGCAAGGATGAACTGACACACATGCCATTAAAGAAGACTAGAATGCAGTCATATGATGCACTTTGGAACTGGTAAACAGTTCTTTAAGCCTAAGTCTTTACATTGTCCAAGCAAAGCACTTGAAATCTTGGGTTGGTCAGAAAATCTTTATAAATTAAGTTAAGAACCTGTGTTACTATATTTTCAATAGCTTAAATTTTTTTGTTATTACCTATAGTAGTAATTTTGGGACAGTATTTTTTACCCGTTTCAGGATATTTAGCAAAAAAAAAATGGGAAATACACAATTTGAAAAGAGGAAGATCCTGATTTTGTTTAGATTTTGTGTTGGTCAAGGCTTGTGAAACAAGATGTTTTTGTCTTAAGTTTTACTTACATTTTCATCTTCATTTTCATCATCTTCACTTTCACCTTTTGATGAATCTGAGGCTAGTTTAATTCTTCTTCGTTTCTTCTTCCTTTTACGACCAGTCTCCTCCTTGTCTGATGTCTGAGAACTGTCATTGTCTTTTTTACCTCTCCTCTTTCTTTTATTCTTTGGTTTTACCTTTTTTGTCTTTTCCTCTTCAGAACTGTCAACGTCAAGCGAGGCACTACTACTATCAGAGTTCTTTTTCTTCCTTCCTTTTGTTTTCTTTTTCTTTGAACTCTGAAAATCTGATTCATCTGAACTAGTCTGTGATTCATCAAGATCAACCTTCTTCCTTTTCCCACGTTTCTTCTTTCCATCAGACTCCGAGCTGGAATTTTTGGAAGTACTAGAGTCTGAACTCTGATGTTTCCTTTTTCTCTCCATAATTTTTGCCCTTCTGGCAGCTCGTTTTTCTCTTTTGTTCTGATCGTCCTCTTCACTACTGTCAGTACTCTCCTTGAGGTTTATATTTAAAAGTCGATGTGATTTCTTTTTCTTTTTCTTATTAGAATCTGAATCAGTTTCATCATCGGATTCTTCTTCGTTCTCTTCCTCATCATCACCTTCATCATCTTCATCTTGTTTTAATTTATCATTTTTCTTCTTTTTCTTACCAGCATCAGAATCGGTTCCATCACCTGAAATGTCATCTTTCCCCTTCTCCTCATCATCAATATCCTCTGATTTGTTTAATTTTTCACTTTTCTTCTTTTTCTTATTAGATTCTGTATCTGAATCCTTTCTATCTGAAGTATTTTCATTATCCTTCTCTTCATCATCAATTTTTTCCGACTTCTTAGTTATTTTGCTGGTCTTTTCATCATTTCCATCACTATCTTCTGACATGATGACCCCTTCCCTAGCATCTTCAGCCTCCATTTCTGCAAGCACCATTTTTTTAGCATAATTATCAACATCCATATCTGACTCATTTGAGATATTGGATCCAACATCACATACATTACCTGCATCATTCTCTAAGCCCACCATTTCTTGATCAGAACAATCCTCATTTGCTTTTCGATCATTTTGTTTTTTTCTTTTAAGAGCTTCTTCTCTTCTTTGTTCTGTAGTATCACTCAAATCAGAACTACTCAAATCCAGATCTGAATCTGAAACAGATTCCTTTGATTTTAGCTTTTTCTTTCTAACTTTTTTCTCTTTCTTTTCCGGAGAATCAGCTTTATCGTCGGGTACTTTTTTGTTTCGTTTTCTTTCCCTTTTTTTCTTCTTTGCGAAAGTTGCTATAAATTTTTCGATCTCAGAATCAGATAAGTCACTATCTTTTTCCTCACTTTTACCATCCTCCTCCTCATTCTCTTCATTTGAACATTTTTCTTTCTTACTTAACTTTGTTTTCTTACTATTGTTTTGATTCTTTTTTTCTGTACTTTTCTTTTCATCAAATTCTAATAGAGAATTATCAGAACTGTCTTCCTTTCCACTTGATAGAACCTTAATTTTATCCTCCTTTGATTTATCTTTCTTAGATATATCTTTTTTATTTTGCTTTGCGTTTTCATTTTTTTTATCAGATTCACCTTCATCACTAGTTGAATTAATTTTTTCTTCATCTTTTTTCAACTGCTCATATTCAACATTTTCTTTTTTCCCTTGTTTTCTTTCATGCCTTTTCTCTGATTCAAATTCATCTTCATCAGAGTCAGATGATAGGCCAGTATCGTCTGATGAAACATTTTGTCCTTTTTTCTGCTTTTTGGTCTTTTTATCTTTTCCCAATGCCTCCTTGTCAACATTCTTCTTTTTGCCAACCTTTTTCTTTTTGTCAGATTCAATTTCTTCTTTATCTGAGGAAACCGTTTGTCCTTTTTCCACTTTTCCTTTGTTTCCATCTTTTTCCAACAGCTCTTTTTCTTTTTTGACACTTTTGCTTTTATCCTTTTTCTCAGATTCAATTTCCTCTTCTTCATCTGATGAAACATTTTGTCCCTCTTTTAACTTTTCTTTCTTCCCATCTTTTTTCAATTTCTCTTCTCCGCCATTTTCTTTATTGCTACTTTTTCTTTTATTCTTCTTCTCAGATTCAATTTCCTCTTCTTCATCTGATGAAACATTTTGTCCTTTTTTCATTTTTTCCATCTTTTCCTCTTTTTTAAATGGCTCTTTTTCAACATTGTCTTTATCACCCTTTCTTTTATTCTTTTTCGCAGATTTAAGTTGCTCTTCTTCATCTGATGACGTCTTTTGTTCATTTTTCAATTTTTCTTTCTTTTTATTGTCTTTCATTTTATTTTTTTCTTTACTTGATTCTCCTGTTTTACTTGTGTTTTTCTCTTCAAATTCTAATGATGAATCTTCAGAATTAAGTTCTTTCTTGCTTACTGAATCCTTCGAACCCTTATTTATATCCTCTTTTTTAACATCATCTTCCTTCTTATTTCCTTTATTTTGTTTATCTGAACGTTTTGGTTTTTTAATATCAAATTGTAATAAAGAACTATCAGAACTTTCATTTGATAAATACTTTCTTCCATTTGTCTTCAATTCATTTTTCTCAATTTTTCCATTACGCTTCTTTTTTCTAGTCTTTCTTTTTTTCCCTTCTTCAAATTCTGATGAATCAAAACTACTGTCATCTTCACTGGACAACACCTTTCGCCCATCAGTAATTGGAGTCGTTTTTAGTTTTCTTGGCGAATTAATAATTTTTCTTTTTGAATTATGTACATCTCCATTCTGCATTTTTTTTGTTTTTGATGATTCTTGTTTTAATTTCTTTTCTGATTTAGATTTTTCAGTTGTTGCACCATCACTCTCTTCTGAAGACATTGTCTCTAGGTGATCTAAAATATGTTTCTCTAATGACTTTGCAAAACCACGAACAACATTCAAATTTTGTACAAATGTTTCTAAATCCTTTGTCTTCATACCCATAAACATGGTTTGTGTTTGTTCAAATTTATCAAGTTTGTAAAGTTTCGTGTCATTAGCAATAGCATCTATGTGTTTCTTCACACTTAAAATCGATGACGTAATTTTATCACCCTTGCTTGTTCTTGAAAAAAATGAAGTTTTAGTCAAAACTTTGGTGCACAACTCTTGCAGATCAGTAAGCTGAAATTGATCACAACTGTAGCACTTCCATTTACTGTCTTCATCAGCATTTAAAATATTTGAAAGTTCCTCCCGCCCAAGGTTGCGGATGATGCACGCCCGGCAAAAAACCTTTGTACAGAAGTCACAACATAGAAGTTTTCCACCCTCGCCACACCAGTGACATTGTTCATCTATGTCATCTTCATCCTTTGTAAAGAATCCACTTGTATAGAAATTGTGGCATTTCTAAAAAAAAAAGATAAAAATTAGTGTAGGCTTAAAATGTTTCATCAGTTACAACAATCACATCCAATAGCAAGTAACTTTTAATTTACAGAACGAATAAAGTATATCATACTTACATCATGTTTTGCTCGGTTATTACCAAACAATCAGATTATAAATATCTTAACAAGCAATCATAAACGTTTACACCCTTGCCCATGTTTTCCTATCTAACATGTCATCTGAAATCCATTACTGTAAAATGTACTATAGTAGCAAATTTAGAAGGCCCACATGCTTAATACACATTTTTTAGAAAAGAAACAAAGTGAGAAACAACATGAATTTATAATGAAACAAGCAATGTAAACGATTACACCCTCACTTATATTTTTCTATCCAACATGTCGTCTGAAATTTGTTACTGTAAACTGTCCAGTAGTAGCAAATTCAGATGGCTCACATGCCTAATATACATTTTTTTCAAAGAACGCACTTTATAAGAACAATGAGGCTCAAATTGCTCAAAAAGAACAGTATAAAAACATATTGAGGCTGAGAAATATTAATATTTTTTGTATTAAAGGGAACAAAAAAATCAAGCTCATCACATACTGTTTTCAAAATGTTATATCAATTCAATATCTACTCCATTAATGTCACCAGATGTACTGTAATATAATCAGAAGTTCCATTTGGGGAATGACACAAAATACCTAACCCAGTATTTGCTGTAATTAAATACATGAATTCCCCTTGAAACAGACAGATCCCTTTGTACAGAACAGTTTAGGTCTATCCATACAATAAGGTAGTAATTCTTTATCTTTAAATAGTACGTAAAACAAGAACAAAATAAAATGTTGAGCCATGAAATTAGCTAAAAAATAAGAACACTGAGCCTGGAAACAATTTAACTTACGAAAAGTGTAATATAAAGTAAAACAAAAAATCAGCCCATTATTTTTTGAGATTTAGAATGCTGAGACACAGACGACAGACAGACAGCAAGACAGACATGCAAAGGGACATTGCACCATATGCTCACATGTGTGAGGGTAATATTCTTGCGCACTGGTGATACTCAATGACTAACTTCAGGCCAAAGAATAAAATAAACCACTTTATAGCTTATACTGGTCATGGGGTCAAGAATGTTTATCTTAATTCTTAATGCAGAGCTCCCAAATTGTAAACAAAGAATTCCTGGAGATTTTTTTGTGGTCGTCCTTACACAATTTGTAATGTGTACACGCCATAAAATGTGTGTAAAATACCCTTGTTTACATTGCTTATTACGAAACAGTAGTTTCTGATTTTGTCTCTGTTAATGGATGCCATTACTCTTCAGAAAAAGCATTTCTAAACTTCGAACTTCCTTATTGTCAACCAATATTTTGAAAAAATAGGCCAAAAATATAGTCTAGCTAATTGTGAAAATGTTTCAAAACCTGGAAATTTTCCTGGAGAAAACTAAATTCCGGGACAAAATTTGCCCGGAGAAATAATCAAAAATTCCTGGAGACTCCAGGAAAAACCTGGAGACTTGGGAGCTTTGCTTAATGGAATGTGTTATTTTTAGACTAGAGTGAGTCACTCTTTTCACATTTCATACTGGTATCAACATAGTGTCTCAATATTAATAGAGGGCAGTAGACACAATATCAAATAGAATAGAATCCAGAATTCATATGGTAAGGTAGAACAGCACCAAACCTCGGGAGGACCTAGATACGGTTGAGTCTGACATTCTTTGAAAATTTGAAGTAAATCGGCCCAAGAGTTTTTGAGATATGGATGTAGACGGACAGAAAGACAGCAAAACAGATAGACAGACACACTGACGGAGCTCATTGCAATACCCTCTACCCACTTCAGTGGGGCGAGGGTAATAAGTGTGTTAAGTAGAAATATTGACTTGGATGTAATTTTTTAATAGTTTTTGTGATTCTAATAGGAACCTAAAACCTCAAGGGTTACTATTAGAGTAGGAGTTATTATATTCAAACATTTAAACTGCACTGATTGGTTGAAAGAGCGCCACGTGATTAAAAATATTCCTACTATTTCAGCTTGCTGA
>JAOTQE010088065.1:0-15002 GCA_025631205.1 Nesometra sesokonis
CCCTTTAATCATCTGCCCCTAATATTCTAGCTCAGTTAAGGGCTTATTTACTACTCTTCATTCAGTGTTTAAATTGAATAAGTCAGGCTATAAAGAATATCAAAATAAATACCTCAAGTCCCTCACACTCATCGTTTATATGGTAATGTAATGTTGAAATTACTACGACGGATAAAAAATTGAAATTGCCTGTGATTAAATGTATTCCCTACGGAGACATATATAAAATATCAGAGTAGGAATTTGGATCTTTTGAGTATTTAATCGTAATAATTTTGTAAAAATTATATTTACAGTGCAGTACAAAGTAATTAATTTCGAACTTCTCGCATTGATCTTGATTTCTGTTACCAAAAGTGAGTTTAAGATGATAAGATGTTTAAAGGGCGCAAGAGCTTGGCGGTTAAAAGGTGATGTACAGGTTACCTATCAATCCAAAATGTCCGGGTTCAATCCTGATAAGCTCTAGGATTATTTTTTTTTAAATGTTGATAAATTCTATTAATTTAAACTTTTATTTCAACGCCATGATTACTTTCCAGTAGCGTATCGAGGTGCTCGAACACTCCTTCGTAGAAAACAATAAAATTCGTAGGTCTTATATAAATCTGAAGATAGGGCCCTGAGACCCCTGACACCTCCCATAACGACCACTTATCCAAGAGTCCGATTGTTATCCGTATATAATTACGAATTATTACGAATTACGAAGAACTTTTATTGCAATCTCTCATTATATATACAAATAAAATATAAATAAAAATTGATGTTTAACAATAATTAATAACAGGCAAATGACAAATACAAAAAGATTAACAGAAACACAGATTGAAAATTGACAACTGACCAAACACTAAAATTGCACTTTCATGTTAAAAAAATTAAAGAAAAAAAATATTATTAATTATTATTATTTAAAATCAGGTCAAAGATGAACATAGCAAAAAATTCTTATTTTTTTCTCTGTTAAACAGATAGGTACCATCACCGACAGAGAGAAAGACCCGGGTTTACAGGGAGGAATTACCAACCTTGGAAAACCCCAAAATTTGTAATAATTTTTTTTTTACTTTAGGGATAGAAAACTCTGGATGCCGTCGAAGATTATAGTGGGTCTCCCACTAGACCTGTCCTGCCACCATCTCATACGGTGTGTCATCCATATATTTTATGCATGACACCCCGGCCATGAGGTCGTTGACAAAGACAATAAAAAGAATGGGCCCCAGCCAGGAACCTTGAGGTATCCCCCCATTTACAGAAACCCAATTTGAAAATGTCTGACCAATTTTAATACGTTGTCTTCTGTTACAAAGGAAAGAGGCCACACAGGAAATTAACACACCGTCTACACCAAGCAACCTTAATTTATTAATAAGGATGTTGTTGTCCACCAGGTCATAAGCTTTTTTTAAAATAAAGAAGTAAAACTCTGACGTCTTGTCGACAATCAGTAGCTTTATAGCAATCATGAAGAAAATTTACCAGGGCATCAACTGTTGAAACCCTTTTGGAGCATCCAAACTGGTTAAGAGAGATTTTCCGTCCACTTGGAAAATTTTGTGAATTTTGGGCAACGAATATAAATTTATATACAATTCCTTATGCTTTAATGGTTGAAATCATACTGCTGAACCAACTGATTTTGAAAAATAATAAATAATATTTAATGAATTATAAAATGCGCGCCAATAAAATTGAGAGGGTACCTGCGCTGAGAATGCAGTGAAATGTCGGACATAAATACGTATACTCTACGTGATTTTCTCTTACCTGAAGGTGTCTGCTTATGGGAGGCCCAACTTTATACAAAGGTTGCGGTACACTGCATGTGACGTTATAAAAATTAGTTTCGTTTAATATACTTCTATCATCCTGGTGTCAGAAGTGAGAGTGAAAGTGAGGAAGGTTAAAGTATAATTTTTCGAAGAGAAGTTCAACAGTTGTTTTCAAAACTACATGTGCGATGTAACACACACTTTATATTTTTAAATTCGTTGTTCTAAATGTTAGATTATGTTTTGTTTAAAAACTGTAGGCAAGAAAAAAAACCCCCAAAAATCGTACATTATCTTGACATTGAATTAAAATTCAAACATAAAATATAAAATTATCGAAATAATAATATCGGTTTCTCCATTAAATCAGAACATTAATAATTCAATTATGAACAGGAGGGTGACTGTGTGATTGTGATATTGAAAAAAAAAATCGAATTGGAACCAAATGTAAGTCCTTGTCATCAAAATACGATATAGGTAATATGGACCTGCCCAATGACCGACACAAAATATCGATAAAATTTCAGTTACCTTTTTTCTTTACTTTCACCTAAAATACAACATCCCGAAATTTATAAAGAATAGGCCTACATTACTACAACGTTATTTATGCACAAATTTAAACTTATAGTTGAACCTATATTAAGTGGACACTATCGGGCCAAGTTAAAGTGTCCGCTTACGGGAGGTGTCTGTTCACGATAATTTCGACCGACGCTCTCTTAAAAGAATGAAACTTCACTCGTTTGGAGTGAATTAACAAAGTGAAGGTGACATCAGGGACAATGGCGGCACCAGCGGGGGTCGGCCGGAGAAGCGGTGGGGGTGGGGGGAGGGCCTCCGTCGGGGAAGGCTGTCCCCACCCCCTTCGGGGAAGATTGACCATTGTCGTCGGGGAAAAGCAAAATACAAATATTGTAAGTGACTCCAAAAAATAAAAAATAGCCAAAAAATTGGCCAATAACGAGGATATAACCTTGTTTTTTTTTGCTCATCAAAACCAAACGAGTAACCACGCCAACCTGGAATTTCTTCGTTGGCCCCGCTGTTGGGCACCTTGGCCCCCGTCGGGCAAATCCTGGCGCCACCACTGATCAGGTACCACTCTTAAAAGAGTGAATTATCATCACTCTAAATCCACTCTTGTGGAGCGAATTTTCTGAAAAAAAAGAGTGAGTTATTTCACTCCGATAGAGTGAATTTTCAATCGATTGGAGTGTATTTCATTCTTTTTGGAGTGGTCCCTCGGGTCTTTCATGAAATAGTAGATTTTCACTCTCTTACGTTAAGATAGGGCAAAACTTTGTAAAATAAAAAAACATACTTATTTCACGGAATTCTCAACGCAAATTTCCTCTCACTTCTATGTTTTATTAAATATTTTTTATCAATTTTTATCAATTGGTTCAGTAATGAATGTTTTTTACCCATTGGAGTTTTAAAATTTTGTACAGAAGTTTGTATTTGACGTTACAAAAATAACGAAATTTTCCGGGATGTTCGCTTAAATGAGGGAGGTAAGTTAACATACATAACTCTATAGTATAAGAAAAAGGTGTTGGCGGCCGCTTACGGGAGGTGTCCGCTTACGAGAGGTACCAAATGTACTATTTAGATAGGAACAACAAACGGGCCTTTGTAATAAGTATCCGTTATGGGAGATGTCCGTTTACGAGAGGTGTTCGCACATGTGATTTAACTGTCAAAAAAATCAAATCAAAATCAGAATAATTTGTTTGAACACCAAAGCATTTTAAATTGCCAAATCATGTATTTGGATTACCTTCTTTTTTATCAAAAGTATAGCAATAGCGTTATCGATTACATTGTTATATTTACGTTAATTCGATTGTTGCTTATTATGTAAGGGCATCGTACCGCGGCTACTCAATTAGACATTATGAGTATTGTGGGAATATCGTATTAATTGCACACACAAGTCGCATAGTTTAAGCGTTTGATGTTCATCCAGGTATACGATAAGTGAATGTATGTAATAATTAGATCAGGTCTTCACATTGAATTACAAATTAAGTAGTTTAGTATTTCTTGTGATATCTAAAACCAAAGGTGAAGCGGATCTGGGATGCCCCCTGGGGATGGTGTTATGGGAGAGATGGTTTACGGGCGGATCCAGGGTCATGTGAAAGAGGGGCTCAAAATTCCCAGCCGGTTGCACGTGTTCAATGTTTCAAATTTAACAGGTAAAGCAAAAACGTTATTTTTATAATTTATAGTTATATTTTTAATATTAATATTTTATGCTGTATAAGTTTTGCATTTTGCCTGTATTTTTTTTAAATTTTAGAGCCGGCGCACGTAAAGTAATATGGGTGCACGTATACTTTTTACAATATTAGAGGTGGGGGTTCAGGGGCTTGTATCACTGGAAAATTTTGATCTTTAGATGCCCAGAATTGACCTCAGAGGCGTGTTAAAGGATCCATTCTTGTCCTATGGTTGATGGGTAATTTTCGATTTATAGACAATATTAATACTATTGATGACTGGTCCCATAGGCGGCGGAAGAGGGGGGAAGGATGGGGGACGCGTCTCCCCGTGATAACTCAGGTGTAAATATGGTAATGATTGTCGTGATCTTGACAACCACCTTCATGGACCAGGAAAGCACACATTTAGAGGCAGTTACCTTTTCTTTTCCTTTTTTTAGCTCATCAAAATATAACCGGGCTTGGGTAGCTGAGCAAAATTTAACCTCGCCCCCACCACCAGTTCAAAAACGTTCCGCCGTCCCTGACTGGTTCCCTATAAATCCGCCCCTAGACGCCACTCTTAAGGTGGCATTGGCCTTGAAACACGAGAAAATATATTTTATATTATATTAAAAACTTATAATATTATTATAATAATTTATATTATATAACTATCGACCATTTTGTCTGATGTCAATTTGGTACGGGCTTTACCGTATCATTACAAACTAGGCCAGATACATATCTGAATAATTAATTCACAATAATAGGAGAAACGTACAGACCTCTACATTTGGAAAGGAAAAATAATTATTTGTGTTAATTTGTGGTAATTTGTTTTGTTTCATGATAGCCTATTTCATGTATAACTTATTACAAATAGCTTCAATTTTAACTACAATTTAATATAATAATAAAATACCATACATAACGGCTTCTTAGTAATTTTATTTGAAAAAAAAATAACGATTTTTTTTGGTTGCATATCGCTTATTCAACTTCATAACTCAAGGTCATATGTTAAAATATGAATAGTCGAAAGCTTGTTATATGTACTGTTTATATTATTTATGCTCACAAACTACCGATCTATTAAATTAATGCAAAATGTACTCTATTATCCGTCACCCCCTGATAATACCATGGTTTTCTTTAGTGTTTTCGATGCAATTTTCTTTCCATTAATTCTCTTTTTCATTATTTAGTTCAAAATTTATTCATTCGTTTATCTATAAAACAACTAGCCTTCACTTACCTTATAGTTTATTATACATCACCCACTCTATAGTTTATTGCATTACATACCCTCTAGTTTATTATACATTTACGCCTATGGGGAATGCATGCTCTTGACTTCGGTTTGAAATTTAAACATTTACTATCATGGTTATTGACTCTATGACTCTATACAATCCTAACGTTCTACGAATTTGTTTAGATACGTTCAATCAACTCTATAGGTTGGTAGGTTTCGGAAGCCGGTTGGCCGGACTTCTCCCCATTCTTCAAGTTAAATAATTCAATTGTTGGTGCAAAATTTAGCAGACAGTTTCTTAGCTGTTCTTAGTAAAGCTGTAATAGTAATAATAATAATTCTATGGTATTTGGCAGTTTTCGCCGAAATACGTTAACCATACCTTTAACAGATAACGTCATAATTTATTTATAGGAGGAGTTGTGTTAACACGGTAATTGTTCCAGATTTAACGTGCTCGGGATAGCATTAGTAACGTTTTACCAATACAATACAACGTTAATAACGTTCTGTTTTATTGCATTGGTTTTACGTAAATACATTGCATGCGCATTTAGATTTGACGACGAAAGGGGCTGAGCTTATCGTGGTGCTAGCGTTAAAGTTATACGTTAACGTAGTTCGACAAAAACACCTAACATAGCAGTAGTTTTTAGTAATGTCTGTGAATCATTAATTGGTCAGTCGGTCTGTTTGTCGGTTGCTAAAGAAAGTAAACAACATAGTATAAGAATGTTGGTCCTGCGATTTTTTGCTTTTTTTCCTGGAAAACACTATAGCCTATGCTTCATTAATTTCAACCAAACACATTCCGATAATGAAATTCAACCTCTCTTAACTTCAATGAGACAATTTGATACTTTTATTTTTATAGCAAGTTCACTGTTGAAGTGTGATCAATAAAATCACTGAGCCAATATTGCTGTGTTTGAAAATGTTGTTTACCAAACCTATACTAGGCATATTAATTAAATATTCGTACTGCTAAACAAATTCATGATTAAATTGATTACTAGTAATTCAGTGATAAATTGTACCCTATAACAGTTAATCTTATCGAGGCCTGTCTGGTGTTCTTTAAAATATTATTGTATTATAACAGAATGTAGACCAACTATAATGTGAAATACTTTTTATAATATTTTATCACATTTTCAACACTTCTTATAAATATATTGTTGCATGCATAATTGATTTAGTCAACGTCAATTTTCTTAAAATTTTCCATTTTATTAAGTGTTATTTTGCACGTAAATGTTATTATTCCCGTTCTGTATATAAATTGGCAACTGCAATGTATCGAAATATATGAATTTGTATGAAATAAATATATCATCGTTACACATATCGTTATTATCGATGTAGTATTTATTCCGAGTTCTAAAATACTTAGTTTTTTCATAAAATATGAGGAAGACAGAGTTCAAGGTCAAGATAGGTAGGTAGAAAACTATGAAAAATCCTATAATTTTTGGAGCTATTGAAGGTCTAAGATCCGAGTCCATGTCTGACGATGAAAAAAATTAACTATTTTTTTTTTGTTTCTTCCTATTCTGAAAACTATAGCTTTGCGACTTATCCTTCCTTGCTCTGTCGCGAATAAATGCTTGAATTGTATTGTATTATAAAAGTATTGTTATTTATAAAAGTTGGGCAATGAGAAAGAAGAATTAAGATAAGCATTTGATTTTATTTTGAGAAGACTTCTGGCAATTTGTTTTTAGATATTGGTAAACAAAGAATGGAACAGAAAAATTAACCAGTACCAACAAGAAGAATTTTTGGAGAAGGTTAAGAAGAGGAAACAAACCATAAAAATGACTATTGAAAAGTGAAGGTCGCAATATATTTCTGGTGACTAAGGATAGAGGGAGGAGTGAAATGCATTCGGCTCTTTTAATGCAGAAGCAGAACTATTTTTTTTATTACAAATACCAAAGAATTAGACTGGCCTGTAACTTTCGCGAATACGAAAATGTGTGTGGTAATGCTTGAAATTGTTCCATTTTTGTGATTAAAATTCCAGTCTAACAAATTTACAGTTGACATTAGTGCGACCAGCCTTTGGTAAACTAACGTTACCTTACTGCACAAAGTGCGGTTCATACTTAACACCTCGTTACCTTAAGCGAATCCAAGGACATTTATAAAACTAATAATCTACTGATCAATGAAGACAGAGAAGGGATTAGGAAGGTTTGAAACATGATTCAAATCTCATTAAATAGGCTTATAATGAGATGTATCAACGTTAGTTTATGAAGTGATCGCTGGCTACTGGAGAACTTGAATCTATCCAGATCAGTCATACAGGATTAAAAAAAAAATCTGAGACTGTAGATGGATCCAAACATCTCTATGCTTCATTATGACTATCGATTCTTTGTTTAGCAGGTCGTTCCCCATCATATTATTTCTACAATTTCTAAGATTCCAATTAGTTTGAAATTTACCAAGCAGACTCTCTGTTGGTTAGCATTACTGCATAAAAAATATGCAAATGTGATATTTATATTATTTGGTATTACCTGCATTACATATATATGTCATATATATGTCATTACATTAGTTAGGCTATTCTTTGTCTGTTAGTCGGTCGGTCGGTTAGTCAGTTATTTCTTTGGTTGATTTTTATTGATTTAATATGCTAGCTTTAAGTTAAATTTAGCATTTTTAGTGATGTCTTTCGTTGAATTTATCAGTTGGTATGCTTGTTGGTCCCTTTTATGATGCTATATTTGTCAGTCATTCCATTGTTCGTTGCTTGATAATTAGATATTATTAGAAACCCGGTCGTGTTAATAATTATATTGAAATTCCAATCAGTCAGTTTAAAGATGTACAGTATTGTCACTCACAAATGACCAATACAGTCATAACAATTAATTGTAAAATTACTTTGCTCATAAGAAGCATCAAAGTTAAAAACATGAAAATAGAAATTAGAATATATTTAAAAGTTGTATATGATTTTTGCACTGGAAAAATCTTCAAAATTATTCAAAATAATCAAGTTACTTCTAAATTGTTTGCCATTTTTTCAGATGGCAGTACATCTTTAAGAGAGAGCATCTTTCCATTTCAGATAAATCTCAGTTTACGTTACGGTCGAAAATGAATATTTGCCCAAGCACAAAATTGTTGAAAATTTGAAAATCGTGGTCTTTCGAAAAATCTGTTTTAATAGGTACTGTACCTCATACGTATTTACAATAAGACGATCTTTTTTTAATTCATAATTTTGGGATCATTTGAATTGCTTCTTACAATTTCTAGAATAATTGTTTGTAATTCTTACAAATTTAGGGATTGCTGTATGTGTATAAATCGGAAAATGACAAAACTAAAACCAAAAAAAAAACACAAAAACAAAATACAAAAACAAAAGCAAAAGGCAGACCCTGATATTTAGAAATTTTTGGGTGGGCCTTGGCCAACATAAAGTTTGTTTCAGCCCTAACGTAGGTCAAAGCAGGGAACAGTTGTAATTTAACTGTTCCCTGGTCAAAGTACTTAAATAAAACTGGAAAGTGGTGTTCCAACCTGAAAAAACCAACGTAGGTCAACTCCATGCGCTTTGATGATGATTTATGTTGTTAATGATGTACAATGTGTTACCATTAAGACTAAACCAACCCCAAACTTGGTTAGTTTTTTATTTTGGTCAAATTATCCTTCTTAGAATTCATTTGTATCATGGCAACTATTTCATGTAAGCTCACATTTTGTTACTGTGGTAGGTTTCTCAACGATATGTGGCAGAGTGAAGACAATGGAGGCATAAGAGGAAAAGCTAGTTTTCCACAATATGCAGATTTTGTAAAAACTGTCAATTTTTTCAAATTTTATTTTATTTAAAGAAAATACAGTTTAAACATGCAACTTTCATACTACATTATTAGTTTTTAGATTATCAATCTATTTTAGATTTTTTTTTAGAATTTTAGATTATTAGATTATCAACAAAATTTCAAACAATAGACCGAATTAGCGATGGCCTGTGACGTCACGAAAACTCGCCGTTGTGGGTACGAGAATCAAAACAAATCGAGAAGTCCTATCTCATAACATAGGCGAGTGGGAATGTTACCCAACAATTGCGTTGAAATACACATTGAATTTAGCAAGTATGATCATTTTTAAAGCATTAGTAAACATCTACCTTCGTCTAAGATTAAGTATAA
This sequence comes from Nesometra sesokonis, assembly GCA_025631205.1. Taxonomy (NCBI): domain Eukaryota; kingdom Metazoa; phylum Echinodermata; class Crinoidea; order Comatulida; family Antedonidae; genus Nesometra; species Nesometra sesokonis. The sequence goes on from JAOTQE010088065.1 coordinate 9,434, forward strand.
CACAGTTGATCTGGTTGTAATTTACATTTAAAAGAAAATATACATAATTTAAGCTAGGCCAAAAGTTGGATCTCCGTTGATCCACTCAGGAGAGCTAAGCCGCTATGTCCACTAGTGGATCAGCACTGTCTGCATGCTTCGAGCCTAAAGCCATTCGTTGTTATCCGCAAATTTCACAAGTTTAATCCATTCCAATTTAAATAAAACTAAGCGTAGCTATTGTAAAAAGGATTTATGAATGTATCCCAATGGTTTAGAATGAGTTCCTAATGGCGAAATACAAATACATAAACTTTAAATTTGTCCTTTTTTAGCTCCTTTTACACAGCGAAGTATAGAAAATAGCGCCCTCTATTTATATTTATACCCACGAATCCTGATGTAAACAAGGTCGCTAATTCGGTGTATTAATAATAAGCCTGCTTCCATGTATACTAATAAGAAGTTTCCAAATTTAATTTTCTCAAAACTTAGATTTTAAATATTTGAACGTTGATTGTTCATAACGTAACATGGAAACATCGTTAAAAATGATTCTTTGAATGTTAAAGATAATAATGCATAGTTTATAATCTAAAAATAACTCTATTTTCATTTTTTCGACTTGCCTCTTTTGGCTTGACTCTGCCACACACTATAAGTAAGGCAATTTGACACGATCCCTATTGAAATAGAATTATAAAAAAGAAAATTTTAAATTAGAATTAAAAAGAAACTAGGCGTTCTTTACAAGGTGGATTTATACAATTACTCGTAGGCCTCTGGCCTACTACAGTTTCTTAATATCAAATCTTCAAACTACAACTTATGAATTTACTTTATTTTCCTAGAAATATGTAGGTTGTATAAATATTTTAATCAGTCAGATACACGTTACAGTATTGTTATCAAATTAATATTTGTCTTGTTATGATATTAGTTATAACTAAATAAATTTCACTTTGTAATCTTTTCGCGGTACTAGTTAATATCTTTTCTGCCTGCAAAAAGGATTTGATTACCGTTAACGCACGAAACAAACACTATCATACCCGTATTAATATTCTTGGGCATCCTCCGCATATCCTTCGCTATTGGTTAATATTATAATTGGTTCAATAATTCTAATACACATTTCTTGAAGAGTTTTAAAATATATATGATATAAATCTTTTCCTAATCTGCTAAACATACGGAATTTTTGCTTTTTCTTCTTTTTTTATAGAAATATAGATAATGGTTTGGTTAAGTTTTTACAACAGTATTATAATTTGTATTTTAATTATATCATTTGTTTTATACATAAATCTATCACTTTTTTACACTTAAATCTATCACTTACACGTTGTTACATTGGCATTTACATGTATTATATTATGTATAAATGAATTTAAAATTTGTACTAATTTAAAGATATACAAAATCTTCAGTATCCCACTTAAATGAGACATTTAAAGTATGTATTTTTATAATTAGTGAGTTATGATTACGGTATATTTTTGGAATTTAATGATAATTGTGGTATTATTTTTTTTATCATAGTGCGTTTTCATTGTATTTGTGTTACGTATGCTAGGAAATGAAATAGAATAAATTCTTTGCTATATGGTTATTATTGTAGGCCTAATTGTTTCAATAAATCCAATTCATGTATTCATTAAAGTGTTGATGTATCCTTACCCGCTAGGCTTAAAACATGTAATTTCTGTATTTCAAAATATGCATTGTGTCATTGGATTTAGTTAAGAATAAAAAAGGCATTTATCACTTTTGCAATTGTCAGTTTTACTTATTACTCACCAAAATATCATTCTGCAGTAACTACTATTCGTGCATATTCCAAAATGACGTTACGTAATCGGATATGGCTTCTCGAATACAACGTGTATTACTTGTTTGTTTTTCAATAGTACTTAATAATTTATAACAGTTATTTCAAAATCATTTCGTTGGGTGTTAATTTGAAACCAGTAGTTCTCCATTTCCATCTAATTGAAGCAATACATGAGCCTTCGCATGGGCATTAGTGCGCATCGTAGCCTCGTTTTCGTTCACTGTAATTACAGTCCAATTTCTTTCTCTTAATATTCAATGTCATTAGTCATTTTGACTGTCTGTGTGTGGATGTATTATTCCAATTCAATTCCCTTAAGTCGATATCAAAGTCATATTTCTCATTCCTCGACTTTTATCCAGCTTATTTGACTAAAATAGCATGATAATAAACCAGTGTTAGTTTTCTTTCTAATCTCTTGTTGATGACAGAAACTGAAAACTAAGCATATTATGTGTATGTGATTTGTAACTAAACATGCAATGTTTAATAAAATTTATTCTAATATCGCATCGAGTTTACTAACTGTATGCTAATAATAAGTAGCCCATGTTTTAAGTGCGTCGCTTTTCCATTCTATTATAGAAACTGTATATCATTACAGAACATGATGATATATACAATAATATATTTTGTTCATGCACAATGGTTTGATAGATAGGCCTCCGAGTATAATTATCTTTTTCCGTTGTATATAGTATGTTATTATTAATGTTATAGATATTAAACATTGACTTTAAAGCATCAATTGGATTCTTTCTATGAAAGCACATAGCCGTATCATTTAAACTATTTTGTACCTCTCCGTTTGGTATCAATTGTTTGGCATTTAGTCAACTTGATTTTAACAGATTAGTTATGATTTGTCAATACTTTATAATTAATCATAAATTGGAGTTTGGTTCAAATTAATTTCGAAATGTTGGATCTTGAGACCATAGCCTGTATTTCATTGCTTGAAGGAGGATATATATTATCAGTGAACAGTTAAACAACAGTTTAACTGTTCCCTGGTATTATGCTTTTAGTATTTTTTTTTTCATTTTGTGATAAAGTACTAGGAAAATAAGAAGTAAATAAATGTGAATTGAATTGAATTGAATATTTTAAGTATCTGATTGTATTGCTAATTAAATTCAAGTAGGCCTATCTAAAATTACGTACACTGGCGAAATGAAATGTAAGTCGAAAATTTAGGTTTTTGTTTCGGATTTGTATTCTAACCGATGGGGAGATTTGTAATCTTCACAATGATAAAAACTTTATATTTTTCAAGCGATCTGAACATCGTTTTCTTTTAAATTTGCAGAAATAAAAGTATATAGAAAACCGCGATTGGAATTTGGCCTTAACCAAAGACTTCGGTTTATATTACAATAATAATGCATTAAACCCCAAAAATACTTTTTCTGAAGAAATTTGCAAAAATCCGTGTCTTGATCTTGATTATTGGATAGTTGAAAATTCTAAAAAAGTTCACCTTTCCAGAGCAGGTCACTTATATGCTAATAGTAACCTATTACTATACACGTCCAAGACAGGCCTACTTTGGTGCCTGTCTGCCGGTCCGTTGATTCGTCGGTACGTATACAGTAACGTTTAACACACTATTTAAAATATGTAAGAGTCAAATCTTGTTTCAATATTTTAAAAGACCGTTTTCAGTACCGTTGTCAGTCTGCTCTCTTAATGTAATAGAGTGAAAATCCACTCTTTGATTAGTGACCTGAGGGACCACTCCAAAAAGAATGAAATTCACTTCAATCGATTGAAAATTCCATAGGATTGAAATCACTCAATCATTTGTAGAACAGTCACTCCTCAAGAGTGAATTTGGAGTTCCTCAGGTCTCACTTGCCTAAAATTTACCCCAGAAGATTGAAGTTTCACTCTTTTACATTAAGGGAGTGTCTATCTAGTTCAATTTGGTTGGTCGGGCGATCATGTAAATATTTGATGAGAATGTCGTATTCCTCAATTCCATTAACAGAAACAAAGTGGATTATCATCATAACAGCTTAAATCTAAAGGATAACATGGTTATGAGTATTTGATTTATAACTAACAGGTATTAATAAATCCAGAGCATTATGTTATATTACCATAAATTTAAATAAAGTACCTCATCAACTTCAATGAGACAATTGTTATATCATTTGCCAACATAACTAACTGCAATATGTATAAGCAACCTCATTAATAGCTTGTTGAAATATCATAAATGTATGAAATTATTTTAAAAAAAACTTAGTATTACTTAAACTATTATTTTGTAATTAAGTACTTCAATAAATAGAAACTCTGAGTGAAATCTGCTAAAATGTACAATTTTGTTGTACAGTTAAATTCAATGTTCACTTTATTTTCACAACTACAGATACAGTAAATTATTTAATTATATTTAAATAGTTCATATTTGAGTAAAATTGTGGAGGAGACTATATAAGCTGAATGGAAACATTCAATCCGCTTTAAAGCCCAATCCAGATTATCAAATTTATTTGAAAAAAAAACTTTGATGATACCTATGGTAATGAAATAACCATATATGGTCAGGATGTAACATCATCATGACCATATATAGGCATGTGAAAGTTTTTTTGTCAAATAAATTTAATAGTCTGGACTGAGCTTTAGTCGTAACCTAATTAAGTGCTATTTTAAACCTATACTAAAAAAAAATAAATCAAATAAAAATGTAGAATAATAAATAAGTAAATAGAATGAAAGTATTTCCTGCACCAATAATTTTAATGTAATTAAACAATCAAGTTAGCAAAAAACTTCTGTAACAATATTATAAGCAAGAATGTGATGACAGTTTACAAAAGCATTGTCAAGACCGGAATTATAATTGCGTCCTTTCAATAGCTAACAACAGACAGAGCGACCGACTGGACATGTTGAATTACTGGAGGCATTAAGCTAAGAACCTTCCTCCTCAATTTGAAATCCAATAAACTATTATAACATGACGAAATAGCACAACGAAATGGAAACTGATTACAAACGAGACCAACCAACCAACCAACTAACAGGTGCTGCAGAGGAAAATTTTGGAGTGGTGTATCTGACGCGCGTGCCACCCACAAATATCGTCAAAGCACATGTGTGCCCCTTTGAAATGTACCCCCCACAAAAAAAAAAAAAAATACAACAATAAACAATAAAGTGTAGATAAGTTAAGTACCCGACAAGTAGGCCTACAACGGAAAATGTTCATTAAAACAGGGAACATTATGCAAATTTACTATTCAAATTTGCAGCCTGGAAAACGCCGACTCCGGCCGGAAATAGAGCGCCCTCATTCACTTGATCCAAGATCCCGTTTGATTAAAACTTTACTAAGAGATGAAAAATTGGTCGCAAAAAAGGGGACAAACAGGCAATTAACAAATATAATGTCCCCACCATATTAACAAGAAACTGCCTTTATGCTATTTTGACCAGGGAACATTGAAATTACAATAGTAGTTTTTTTTATCTAGACTACTACAATTCAATAATAATAATAATAATAATAATGATAATGATAATGATAATCATATCAACTTTATTTGACTCAGTTTAGTGCAAATTAATTCCGTGCAAATTGTAGTGCGCGCAGCTTTCATGCTTCAGTGAATGCGTTACAGACTTGTTTTGTTTATGCAAGGGACGCTTTTACCCAATCAGAGTCCGAATACACGCAGCGTGCCCGTGATCACGCAGCAAGACCGTGCGGATATGGCTACGCTAGTCGAATCGTACACGATA
>JAOTQE010088076.1:0-15001 GCA_025631205.1 Nesometra sesokonis
TTGATAATGGCGGCCATTTTTAAAATGGCTGCCAAACCCCCGCCCACATGAAAAAAAAAATGTACCAAATACTTTTTTGGTTTCCTGGGGTGTACTCTACAACATATTACAGTTTTATGGAATATAGCAAAAAAAAAAAAAAATGCAAACCCCAAAAAAGTGACAAATTTGACTGGACTAAGGAACGCGTCCATCATATCTATTCTCTCTTCCGCCGCCCATGATCACTGCACGCGCGCATTTTGCGTCTGTTTACGTGAGTTTCCGCACTTCTGTGTTGCTGATTTGAATGCTGTGCATTGTTCATGACAGTTTCATTAGAATAATAAAATTGTTTATATCGATCGTACGATCATTGACCAAAGAGTTGAACAGTGCCATCTATTAACAATTACCTCTGGAGATTCACCAAATATCAACAGTGTAATCATAGCTTTGCGTAATGCATTTGATGATCTCCGGAGAAAGTTCGCTAATGTGAAATATATCTCGGATATTCTTTAGTACATACCCGATGAATTGTCTTGGTCAACAACAAAAATTTTGTGGGCGACTTTTTACTAACATTCGTTGGCGTTTATACTTCAGAAACAAAAACTCGCATAGGCCTAGGCCTACTACTGAACTGTATTATCGTAAACATAGTGCCAATGTCACATCAACAACGTGTGGAATCTTTATAAATTATGTAACGTATGGCGTCTAGTATCGTATGTTTAACAGGGTTGAATAAGATCATCTTTTATTTTTAATAACTAGACATTATGCTTCCCATTTAACGAGATACATCCAAAATTCAATCTTCAAAGCACGTTAATTATTCGTTAACATTTTCTTTTTACAATTATGCGATTGACCCAAGTTAATTTTGAACCCTTTTAGATACGCTACGTTCCATTTATTGTTAAAGACCAATTTCAATGGTATATTTCTATTCCTATAACAATAATACTACTACTGTATTCGGCATCTCAATACATGTTAAAATATTATCAGGAAAGAGAATGTGAATTAACCCGAAAAATTTGCATTCTTATCCAACAAATTGTTTTTAACTATTTCCTCTAGACTAGTAGGATTTCAGAAAAAAAGGCTCTCTATAATGTCCTAGAGGCAAATTTGAGCAAAAGTTTGGAACCAGGCAATTTAGCATAATTTTGGAATGCTGAATTCTACTAACCCGGTTTATTTTGGGGTTTGAACCTCTAATTTGCATAAACAAAACTTGAGGACATGTTTGATATCTTTGCAACGACCAATCATGAGAGTTAATTTTTGGTATTAAATTATTGGAAATATGCGCATTTATATTTGCTTTAATTAAAAGTTTAGCCGAAAAATAACCGGAAGTGCTATTTCTGACCTTTTTGACCTTTGACATAGTTTAACCTTACCTCAGTAACTACTGGTTGTAGAGACTTGTGTTTGGGCTTGAATTACTTAGAACATGTTTCTATGTACTATAATGGAACACTACCAAAAATGACCTGGTGTGTGGTTATTGACCTTTGACCAAATATGACCAAATCTTGGGAATTACTGGTCATTGAATTGAGTTTGGATTTAAATTATGTACTGTAATGGAATATTTTACCACAAAGCGACTGGGTAGGAAACTATTCACCTTTGACCTGATCTGACAGAAATATGAATTTGGGCTTAAAATGGTGGGAATATATAAGTTATTATATACCTCACTCTGGAACACTACAAAAAAATGACCTGGTGTGAGGTTATTGACCTTTGACCTAATATGACCAAATCTTGGGAATTACTGGTCATAGTGAATTGAGTTTGGGTTTAAATTATGTACTGTAATGGAATATTTTACTACAAAGCGACCGAGTACGAAGCTATTGACCTTTGACCTGGTCTGAGAGAAACGTGAGTGTGGGCTTAAAATGTTGGGAATATATATGTTATTATATACCTCACTCTAAGGATACATAATCCTACATTACTTTAAGCATTTTACCGAAAACAATGACTGGATTGACCAGGACACATCCACATCTTAAAAATGCTGGCCATTGAAAGCTGTATTTTACCAAGGAAAATCAGATGTAACGTTGATGACATTTGTTGACTTAATTTTATTTTAAAGAAACATAAGTGTGTATGTACTATAGTGAGACATTGTACCCCAACTGATTCTAATAGACAAAATGTTTCCCGGTGGTAATTCATATTATTCTTAGTTTTGCGTATCCATATGGATTCTTTAATTCTCTTTTCCAAGTGGGAATGCCTTTTGTACAATTTTCACGGATGTCCAATCTGGCAAGTGATTATAGAGTATAAATTCATAATATGATTCTTGACGGAGATGATGACTTTCTGGTACAGATCGCGTACGTACTGTAGAGATTGCGTTTTTTTGTACGTCTTTTTTATGTTTATTTAATCTTGTTTTAAATTTCCTTCCCTAATATCGACATATTGAGGTCTAATCTTAGAATTCTCATCTTCATCAGACCCATTGAAAAAGTTCCTCTCATTACGCATTACTAGTTAATTGAAAAACATACAGGGTACCGTAATATTGAATAGTGATATAGCGTAGAATGCTAACGAATGCTATTGGGTCTATTTAAAATTGAGACAAAGTAAGTCCAATGAGGATTTGCACGGTTCATACAAATTCAGATACAATACTCAACGAGATAATGGAGGACGGTAGGTTAAGTCACTGATCATATGATCAGAGATATTACGACTCGATTAGAATGATGAATAGCTTCAGTCACCACACATGAATCTGCCAGTTCTGTTTCTGGTTTTAGATGCCTTCAGTTCACGCAGGAAACAATGATTTTCACTTTCCGTGGTCAAGACTACCACCCCTTTATCTGACAAAAAAACTTGTTGAGCTCTGGTATTAAACTTTTTCTAGAACAATTAGTTGACTTAAATGATAGATTTTCATAACTTCTCAACAGTGAGATAATTATGGAGGAACACTTTACAATGTGGGTCCTAAATTAAAAAGGAGTCTGCTACTCATATTGCACAACAGTAAAGAATAGGATATTTACTGATTTTGTGTTAATATACAATTTACCTATTATTCAACTTTGGCTTTGATCTTTCCATTTATGAGTTTTTGCAATGCGAGTTTGGTTTTCAAACAGAACCCTTTTCAAACCAGTAATTTCCATATTATTTAACTGCGTAATTGTAGTAGTACATTTTTGTCAGGGTGGTAGATTATTTTTTCTATAGGTTTATCTATAGAAATTTTAATCCCAGAATTCCCATTTAATATTGTAATAATGACATGTATGTGAATATCGTGAATATGAGAACTCAAGTTGTTTTATTATAGATAATTTGATATGTTGGGCTGATTATATAATTTCAATTTTGACAAACCAGAAAAAAAAATGACCAGACTGGTAATCACCATGAACCGCGACGAAGGTGCCCTCAGAGTCACGTACAGTATACGTTCTGTCTTTAGACGGCCGCCACCATCGGTGTGCAGTTAGCTAACAAAGACAGTCATCACTTAGAAGAAAGTATTCATGAAAGAAAGTCTGAAACTGTCAGGTCATTTTTTCTTTTGGTTTGTCAATGTATTAAATTTTATCTTTAAACCAGATGAACATTTCCAATCACAAAAGTCTATTTCTATAGGCCTACTTCATTGTGTTGGTTGGGGAAAGATGGCGATAATGCTCTACTTAAAGTTTCATACCAATTGAATTGACTTCTGCTTTACTTGGTGCTCTTAAAAATTAGTAAAAACGATAAAGACTTGGTATTAACGATAAAAAATATAAAGAAGGCGGTATCACACCTCATCGTACCACCGGTGAAGTTTGCTTTGTCGAACGTTGCTGTTCAGATGTCAGATCACTGTTCTTTTCATATTAGTTAAATCTTATACTTTGTTATTTAGTTTTCCATCTCGTTTCTCATTGCTTTTAAATAACAATTAGGAATTTCAGGATTCAGACTGTGTACAGATTTCACATTATATCAGTTAATAAAAAGTGATACGTGCTCGTTGGTTAACTGCCATTGTGGAAACTTCCAGGGTGAGGTTATCGAACTTACTTAGTACAAATATTATATTAATTTGGTCATATGACAAACAAAATCACCATCTTAACTCGTGTAGCCTTCATGGAAACAATTAATAAAAATCTCAAATCTGTTTTATTTCAAGATAATAGAAGACAATGTTTAAGATAAAAAATATACATTAATTGTTCGGTAATTCTCTTAGGCTCATTCTAATAATAATAGGCCTAATAATTATTTTTGTAAGCTGGGTTTGATAAATCCAACTCTTTCATAGCTCTTTGCAATTTGTCCATTCACTTAATGTAGCTAGTGCTTTTGATCAAAATTCACATTTTTTGCTTGATAGACCATCTTGTCCAGTGGCGGAGCCCTCAATTTCTCTTGGGTATATTTTGATGTTTTGAGTTTGTTTCAGTGCTCTTTTCCTCTGTTACTGAAGCACTGTTCGGTCACACCAGTTCGTATGTTTCGTTAGATGATTATGCCTATCTGCATGGCTTCTTAGGCCTTTTGTGGGTTCTGTATGAAAGGTCTCAACTGGAAAATTGTAGCAGTGATCAATGTACATAATCAATGTATACCGTTTCACTGAATCTTCTCTTTTTCATTTCAAAGATATATAACTTTAAACATCGTTTCTTTCTAGCCGATTTATATCTTTATAAAAAAAATCTGGTTCCATATAATTGATACTCCAAAATAGGTCGGATACTCAATTTATACAAAATTGTAATTTTGTGTAATATAAAATATTTTCATCATTCCTAATCTCTTGAATTACTAATACAGCAAATATTTCAATACATGATGGCCGCTATTGTAGAGCGTACTAGCTTAAGCATTTGTGAATCCTAAGATTGTCATAGCCATTAGTAGTCATCGCTTTATTTATGAAACTCCAACTTTTCAATTCAGTTACATCAGATTGACCTCGTTAACATTAGTTTTCGCCGAAAAATAGCAACGTTAACTTTAACCTTAGCACCGCGATAAACCAGTGGCGTATCCAGGGGGTGCTCATGGTGCTCGAGCAACCCCTTCAGTGGAAAAGAGCACCCCATCCCCTCCAGAGGAAAAGGACTATACCGTGAAGTAAAAGCACCCAATAATCATAAATCGCACTGTAAAAGACGTATCAGAACGTGTCAATGGGGTGAAAATAGGGAGGGAAAGGTTTTTTTGTTATGCTTGTCAAAATCCAAACCAGGTTCGAGTACCAATTGGTGCTCGAACCGGGGTTGGATGGCCAAATCCTGGCAACGCCCCTAATAAGCTCCGCCCCTTTTGTAAACAAATTGAAATGCGCACAAGCTAGACTTCGTGAAACGTTATCAGCATACTCCGAGCACATTGAATCTAGAAATTACCGTAGTTGTTAACGCAACTCCACCTTCTTATGAATAGCCCTACTACATTATGACGTCATCCGTTAAAGTCAAAGTAATTCGACGAAAACTGCCTAGTTGACTGCTGTTGTATTACTTAACTCAGCGTAAGTGAGTCCACTGTTTGACCATGGTTTGACATACCATTCTCTAAACGTTTCCATGACATTGTCTCATGTTCGTTTGATCCAGTCATCTCTATAGTTCTTTAGGTCATCTCTCCATCTCTGCCGAAATCTTTAGTTGATTTTCTTGTCCCTCTGTTGTCTGTCCATATATCCACTTTGTTTTCGAAATGTCTTTAATGCTATCATTTACCCCTGACTTGTGTCATTTTATTGCACGTAGTACCTATATTTAACATACACCTTTCAATTCTATTGCGCTACTTTTAGTTATGTGTCTTTCTTGTAAGATGCCATGTTTTTGACCCATATGTCATAACCGGTTGGCCTATGACACTGGCACCGACACTGGATATTTTTCAAAATATATTTCTTTAGTCTTTTTTATGTCTACAAATATATTTTATTATAAGACGTCGTAAATTAATGGTGTTACAAATATGAATGTGGTACTATATAATTCATAGTCTATTAAATCGGAACAATTCATAGATTAAAAAAATCAGAGAATCGTGACTAATAATAAGATAGACATAACTAAGTTAACAGAAATTGAAGTCTCAGTGAATACCAACATCACAAGGTGTATTTCACAAGCATTTACTATCAACATCTAAATCGAAATGCAAATTTGATCCACGTATACTGTACGTAGGAAAAGCAGTTTATTTCGCAGCTCGAATCATTTATCATAATATATACGTGCGCTCTGCAGAAAATATTCCATCGCTGTTAACGTTTTGAAAGCGTCTAAAGATTTACTGCAATTCACCGTGCCGTTCGGTCGGTGGGTTGGTCGGTCCCCATTCTGTAACTTATTCAATGTGCAATAATCCAATTGATTTGAAATTTACCAGGCGGTTAATTTTGAATGTTTCGATTATTTCTCTTACCACTTTCTTTGCTACGGCTGAGATTTGTAATTGAAAAATCGTGAATAAAGCTGCGGTGCTGAGACGAGCGTCAAGACCGTGGTTTGTATCGTGTGACTCTCGCATCAGAAAAGCTTTCCAACAACTTGAACACCCGGATAAGTTTCTGAAGACTCGTGTCTTTTTTCGACTTTCATACACCAGACCACTGTGAAGTGGTTCATTTTTAACTACATATATTGATTTCGTAAGTAGGTTGATTGAGGTAAAATGTTGTTTCAGATATCCTGATGTCGAATCCGTCCGTTTTGGAATTTGGATGAACCTGTCTAATTGGCTGAGAGATATTCCTTTCTGGTCGAACTTGTTATCATGGCGAATCCAGATGTATGCAAAAATTCCAGGATACAAATACATTATTAACACTACATGCGTGCTAAAATTCGTAACTATCAGCAGTTTGGAAAGTCACGTTTGCCTGTTTACAAACTATCGTGACGTCAGCGTAACACACACACACATCGTTAACCTTTTAAAACGATCGCAAAGGTTCCTATTTTATTAAATAGGAACAAAAAATGGACGATGTAGGACACTTGCCTTTACTTTGTTTTCGACGTAATTGACATTGACAATAGCTGCTACTGTGGACATGGTCGTCTCAGTGGTTCATTTCGTGTCTTTTTTTCCTTTTTGTGCGCCTTATTAAATCGTACTGACCTTGTCGTACTGGAGTTTTTGTAAAGTCGTAGAACGTCGTTAACTCTAACGTTATAATTTATATAAATGTGCTGCACTCTAGTGTTATTGCCGTGATACATCTTGTCGGCCTTCTGTTATTCCTGCTCCCTTCTACATTCACGATTTTTGCTACGACAGAGCACCATTTAAAAAAAAATGAAATATCGCAATAGCTTCGCACTAAGTGTCGTGGTCAATGGCAATTCACCGTATTGCATCGTACTGGATCTTGATGCCATCGTGATGGAGTACCGGTACGATTTTTTGGAATGTTAAAACAAAATCCTGTTCAATCGTAGCCGAGAAAAAAGTCTTGGTCCTCCGTAGTGACTTCGTGTGACGTAACATTTAACGGTATCTTGTGCAATCGCACACATTCGTAGTGCCAAACAGCACGTACGACGCGCCAAAATTTTGCAACGGTGCTTCGAAGATTTTGTATTTCATTTCATTTATGTCGTCATAAAAATCACAAACCGTATACAAATATGAAAACGTAAAACAAAAGACAAACCCTTGACAGTGACAGGATAAAATAAAACTTAAAAGCAAACTTAATTGCTGTAAAAATTCTCTCCGCCGAAAAGGATGACAGAAAAACACTCATCATACATACATAAAAAAAAGTTTAAAAAGAGGTGTATTAAAATATCACTCCAAAATATAAAATATATGAATATAAATATACAGAATATACTAAAACAGTTAACATACGACGCCACCGGATACCATTAAGACTGTAGTTTGTATCATGTGAATCTGGCAAAAAAGTTTTTCCAACACATTGACCACCCGGAAAAAGCTTCTGAGGTCTTCCCTATTTAACACCACGGTTTGTGCTGTCCAAAATCTGGACAACGTAGGGACGATGCCTTTACCCGTATAGGTACGGTAACGTTCCTTGGCTAGTAAATATGAAGTCTAAAAGTTGCTGACTTTCTTTTTCTATAGCAAGAACGTGCATATACTGAGTGTGTTTGAACATGGTGACAGTACAAAATTCAGTACATTATTGTTCTTTATTGTAATTTGTGACTTTTGTCTTTTTTAATGTTCACCTAGGTTAATCGTACTGAACTCTTACTTGCGTCTTTGTAAAATCGTAGTAACGTCGAAATAATTTGTGTAATAATAATTTGTGTAATAATTTGACGGTGTCCTAGTAGGATCTTAACATTGAGAACGAATCACCACGATTTGTTTCTTAAAAATCGTGCTCCATCGTAGCAAAAATCGTGGATATGGGAAGGGAGCATTAGGGTTTTTTAGTACGAATTACTGCGATAGAGCGCGATTCTTTAACTTTTAAAAATCGTGTCCCATGGTAGCAATTTCACTGGTCAGTTGGTCAGTTGATCCCCTCCGCGGATCGGTTTACATTCCGTATTTCTTCACGTTATAATAGTCACGTTGGTTCGTTTTAGTAGGCAGTTTCCTAGTTAAGCCTTTGACTATCAATTTCGTTATGGGCCAGTCGATCGGTCGCTTAACGGTAGGAAGGACTTACCAGAATTTCAGTCACTTTGTGGTGACTTCCCTCTATATTTGGTGGCCCAATTTGGACATATATAAATAATGATTCTAATAATGCAATAATAAGTGTTATATCAGATAGATAATTGAATGTTATTATACAAAGATGAAGAAAGTATAGTTAAACAAAAACCCTAATTATTTGGTTACTCGCCTTCAATACATCTATGTATTCTAGTAGCATATTACATTGATTAGCACCCTTCGACATTATTTTTCTCTGTTTTGTTAAAGAATCGAAACACCAGCAACAAATACTACATTGCACGTTGCTCAAACGGCTAGGCATAAATCTTTAGATTTGTTGGTTTTGATTAAGGGATAAAGCGAGAGATTTAATCTAAGGTGATTGCTCAGAATAGTACCTAAGTAAAACGAATATTAAGCTCGTCTAAATCTTTAACAACCATGCAGCAATGACTTGTTTAATGGATTGTAGCATATTTCCGCTTATGTCGTATTTTTATTCATGACTGTAAAATTCAGAATAAAAATGCATTAGTAGTTAATAATAAGGTGCTGGTGTTGTGGGTGCAACGCTTGTTGTTTTGAGTGTGTGACTATTGGTTAGATTAATACTCTAGTCGAGTCGTGCATTTAAAAACTCCCACTGTATTAAAAAAAAAGAGTAAAATTCAAATTTATATTCACTCGATAGGACGTTAATGAAATGTTAAAAATATAGGCTAAAAGGGTGTTTAAAATCATTAGGTTGAGTGCAACAATTTCCTCCATGGTGCATCATCCACTCGGGCACGTTCAAATGTTTAGCTTGCGTATGTTCATTATATTGCTAGGCCTATGTCCTGAATTTTAAACCCTTTAAAGGGTTAAAATACTAAACTCAACACTGGCTCACATATGCAAAACCGAGCGCATAGGCTTCTTACATTTGCGCTATAAAAATCTAAATAGGCCTACTGTATTAATTATTCGTATTACCTATTCTGGAAACAGAGTAGAACCACGTGTTCACAATATTTGCAGATTTCAAAAATTGCAACAATAGAAGCACTTTATTTCTAATCTATTAAGGCAAATCATTGATTCATAGCTCTTTTGCACGAATCCCTGATGATCTCAGTTATTTACTTACGATTTTATAGGATGAATGTGCGCATATTTTTTTTTAGTTATCTTGTCAAAGCGATTTGCATTGCCTCTGCCTATTCACATGATAAGCAACATGATTACCATATGTTGATGAAGCCATACTAGTCTTTTTGTATGTTTAGGCCACTAATCTAAGGAAACCATGAGGAAACTCGCTGTTTTATCGTACAATAGGCCTACATTGTTTTTGAAATGGTAATAAGATTTTTAAAGTAGAAATATTTGTCCGCAATTACTAACCTTTCATAAAGTCATAAAGCTAATTACTAGTATTCATAATTTTATTATCAATTTTCATATTTAACGTTTTGACTTGTAATACACGAGTATTGCAGAAATGCATTATTTCGTCGCCATAAAAACACATTTGCTGCATGTACTTCCGTTTAAGTGGCGTTCTTTTAGATTTAATTAGTGCTCTGCGAGCGCGGTATTGAGTTACATATCCCTGTTTATTTAATTGAACAAAACGTATACATTCATTGCAAAGCTACAACAGTATTCTGACAGGGGACAACCTTAGTAAACAAGCTTGTATATTAAACGCTGTATTGTCTTATTACTAAAACAAATTATAAAGTTGCAACAAAATCGCCAGTGACAACATACCACAAAATTCTACTCGCGGATACAGAAAGGCGCAAGAAAGACTCAATAAGCGCGCGTTTAGTGATTAACAAAATAGGTGCATCTACATTTTACGTCTCTATGCTCGCCCTTCTGCGCGCGTGTGTAAGAGCCTCTCTCTTCGTGATGTCGCTGACGAAATGTTTTGGATTTCAAAATGGCGGCCATTTCTTAAATATAAAATGACAATAACTCCACTTTTAAACCACAAATAAACGTGATTTTGGTGGAAAGTCTATATTATCATAGCCAATAAATAAGGTTGTACCTTTTGCATGAATAGCATATGACAGCCATATTAGATTTCAAGATGGCTGCCATTAAAATCGCATTTTATTAAAAATTTAGTGCATTTAATTGACCAATAATGTATTTAGTCCGTAGGGACCTTGCTACAAAATTTTAATCATTTTTAAATTTTCTGGGACGTGATTGTTCAAAAATCTGTTTTAGTCGATTTCTAACTGTTTGGCAAATCATCTTAGAGGGCACTTTTCAAAATGGCCTTCAGTTTGAAACTTTACATCTCGGTAACCATCAATTTTAGAGACTTCGTTTCAAATGCACATGTTCCTATTATCTGTAATAAAATATTTTCTAAAATGACAAATTACAAATTGTTCAGAACATGTAAATTTATATTTTGATGAAAATAAAATGTTTCAGAAACACATTCTGATGAGGATCACAATGGGTAGTATGTACATTCTTTTCATTCATTAGGTTTACTATGGTATATCCTATTGACGTGAAACACATTTTGAATGTAACACATCCTTTAATTGATTGATTTGTGACTTGTGTATTTGTGACTTTTGTATTTCTGTTGAAATACAGATTCATACTTCATATTTACATACACAGTAGCTATTGTTCAATCACACGTTTATACAAACATATTTTAGGTTATTGGGAGTCATGACATTACAATATACGAATTTAAATTTCTATGGTTATCTTAGGCAACTAAGTCAAATCATGGAGTTTTAATTAATTATATTATTATTACTTATTATAATTGCTCAAAATAATTATAACTCCATGGTCAAATAATAGACTCAAAATCGAGTGTACAATGTTTTCTACGTCCCATGAAGTACATTAGACACAAGCATGTCTGTAAATGCCATTTCTGATTTGATGACTTTTCCTTATACTAATAAATATCAATGACCAACGTAATTTCCAGTCATGCGGTTCCGCATACTGTACAGTGCTGAAAGTTCCAGAATCCATTGACCAGTGTTAGTACCTGGTTCCCATAAAACAAGCTTGTTGGCCATAAGTTTTTAGTGTCTTTGACAATGACCAGGTAGCGTCATATGCCTTGCTGCAACTGTTTAGCCAGTATTGCAACTTGCCATCAATTGATATGCTGTCCCTGATACATACCACCTATGCTGTCTCTTTGATGTATACTACAGGAAGCATTATAGGTTTACAGCTATTTACAGTTTTCAAGGTCCAAATGTAATGACTGATAGGCCTACATAGAAGAACAGCTTCAATAGTAGCAATGAAACAGCTCAGTTCGGTTTTGAGCAGGTTGGATTTCCAGACATTGATCATGCTATTCAAAGCTTTCCATGTAAGCACCTTTCACACTTTTATATTACTCAATTCAACCTTGAGCTCAGGTATTTGAGGTCAAGGGCTTCCTTTAGTGTTAATCCCAGTATTGTAACTTGAGGTTAGTTGTCTTGGAGATTGCATTATAACCAATTTTTTTTGCATTAAGCAGGCATCTAATCCTTCCACACACTGCATCCAACCTGCTCAAATCTTCTGAGCCTGTTCTATCCAATCTAATCGGAGATGTATGTCATCCACATAGGCCTAGTAGCTTTGGTCTGCAAGACCGAAAACACTGAGTGTTTTCCCCTAAATATCAGCTTTGGCTGGATAGACCACCCTCATGAAATAGTGTTCAAATAAAAAAAATCTAGATTTTCTTTATTCTGATCACAAACACTAATGACCTTCTGAGTGCAATGTTGAGGACTACTGCATTACTAACAGAGAGAAAGAAGTATGTGTGTGCGCGTCTCTTCCTCTTTTTTTGCCCGTATTCTACCAGCATAGCCGTCTTCATAAGCACATGCATAGGTAAGTTTAGATTTTATAATTTCCAAAGCTGGATGGGCGGAGAGGGGGTCAGGATCCCAGTGACCCAATCCGACCTTCTAAATCCTCCACTGGTAATTATACAGGTATCTCACCTACAATTTCAAGTCTAAAAGTTATTATTTTAAATTATATTATATAAATAAAACATTATATGTCTTGGACGACTTGCGGTGAACTTTTAATCCTTATGACCATACCATAATGTAAGGTCAAAGCTTAAAATGTCAAAAATAACAATTCCAGTTATTTTCAGACAAATTATTCAATTACACCTAAAAAGAACATTCACATTTGGAATAATTATTTGAGATAAAAAATCTCTACAATCAGGAGTTTGCGAGATATAAGGGTCCAAATGACAGGAGCCATTTTGAAAACGCTTTAACAGGATTTGCCAAGCAATTAAGGGCTGGCAAAAAACTGAATTTGAACCCATTAGATCACACAGCTCCGAAAAATTGTTATGAATCTACATGTTCTACATGCAAAGTCCTTCGAGGACAAATGATATCATTGGGTCTATTGGTAATGATAATATAAACTTTACTACCAACCAACATAAGGTTTATATGGGGTCTAAAAGTAGAGTTATTATCAGTTTAATATTTAAAAATGGCAGCCATTTCAAAATCCAAAGTGGCGGCCATTAAATTTTCGGAAAGTAGCACTAAATTGGAATACATTCTACTGACCATCCCATCCAGAAAAATTCAACTTCTAGACTATAATTCATTAATGGTTAATTAAATATACGAATTAAAAACAAAATCCTATTTTAATGGCAGCCATCTTGAAATCTAATATGGCTGTCATATGTTATTCATTCAATCACAATCAGATCTAGTTGCCATGATAATATACACCTTCCCACCAAAATCACGTTCATATGTCTACAAGTGGTGTTATTGTCATTTTTTATTAAGAAATGGCCGCCATTTTGAAATAAAATATGGCTGCCATTAACGGATTGGAAAAAATTGGAATGCATTCTGAGGATTTCAAATCTGCCAAGAACTTGCGTTGAGCATTAAAACCTCATGGAATTACATTACGGTCCCCACTAAAACATCGAAACTAGACGTGATGGAAGATAACACGTTGTAAAGAAACCCGCTGGTAGACCAAAGAACGTGAATAAAAAAAAAATGAAATGCACTATCATATGATCACTTGAAACACATCTACTCCACAATATAAATAAATTGCACGAAATAGTGGACCGTTCTATTGTAACGACCATGAAGCTAAGATGATATTGTATTAGATATGTAAAAATGGTTTCCATACATAGACGCAACATGCAACTTTATGGAGAGATTTCTTCTGTATGTAATTAAATTTATACTGCTGTTCCCTTAATCCGGTTAATGGAATAACGTCTAGAGACTTGTGTTCATTTGTCACGCCTCAATTCACTCTGTTGCTAAACTGGATCAACCGCTTAAATTCCAATAAGTACAGATAAAATCTGACGGTTTTCACTGCAGGCACAAATGAACACTTTTTTTCAAAACGTGCACAATCAGAAGTAACAAGAATATATAATAACACATTGTAAATTCAAAATTATAAACGTACTAACTCGTAGGCCTAATAAGGCCTTAGCCTATAATGTTTGAGTTTGACTCAGAAACAGTTTAATTCCCTACTTTAAGGCATACCGACTTCCTCGTTTTGTATCCCTTGATGAAACTGGTTACGAAAACACGTGGTGGTGTTGTTTGAGGTTTACTTCCAATTATCCCTTTCTCAGTTTCATACACAATTTTAGAAAGTTACATTGCAGAAGGATGAAAAACGTTAGGTATATTTATATTAACTTTGAAATACTGTATAAAGGGACTTATCCAGGAATTGGGGAAGGATGGTGCTAAAAAAGACCCCAAAAACAAGGGGCGGAACGCTGAATTAAATGTGATAGGTCCAACGTAAAACTCTGGACCCACCACTGCGGTTGTGAAAGTGCATTGTTGAGTAAGATCATTATTAGCAAAGTGTTATATCATACACCTAAGCACGTACTGTAAGTCTTGATTAAAGAGTTAGTAATTTATATTGAAGAACTGATAACATGTTTCATGATAGTAGGCCTATATCAACCTAATTTTACGTTATAAAACAATATGAAAGATTGTTTATGATGATGATGATGATAATGGTGACGTTGATGGTGGTTATGATGGTGGTGATAACGTGCACTGGCAGTGGTGCTGAAGTTGGATCCAATTTATGCAGCGTAGTTACTAAAACATGGAATCACCTGAAACCACCTGAAACCACCTGAAACCACCTGAAACCATCTGAAACCACCTGAAACCACATGAAACCATCTGAAACCACCTGAAACCATCTGAAACCACCTGAAACCACCGGAAACCATCTGAAACCACCTGAAACCATCTGAAACCACCTGAAACCATCTGAAACCACCTGAAACCATCTGAAACCA
>JAOTQE010088087.1:0-14998 GCA_025631205.1 Nesometra sesokonis
CAGGCTTGTCTTATACGGTAGTCAGTAATGAAGTCAAAACATTTCATCCTATGCGGAAGTGCAGGCTTGTCTTATACAGTAGTCAGTAATGAACAGTCAAACCATTGCATGATATGCTTAAGTGCAGGCTTGTCTTAATCAAGATGTTTAGTCTTAACTGCAAGTTCTAGTATTGAAAATAGGTCTTTAGATTGTAACACAATCTTACCCATTCAAATGCACTACTATATATCCAGTATAAAATACATAAAACATGCTCTCTTTAGTCATTAACACCCCCGCCTTCAAATTTACAATTACACTGTATATATTTATTGTATGTCTTGTGTAGTATTTCTGTTGTAATTTTAAACAGATAATAGCCCATACCGGACTTCAGTAGCAATAAAAATCTTGAATAATAAATAGACCTATTTCTAACTGTAGGCCCTTAGTGTATTACTCAATGAAATGCATTATGAACCCTTCAGTAGCCTGCCCTTTGTTGATTACTCAATGAAATGCATTATGAACCCTTCAGTAGCCTGCCCTTTGTTGATTCTCAATGAAATGCATTATGAACCCTTCAGTAGCCTGCCCTTTGTTGATTCTCAATGAAATGCATTATGAACCCTTCAGTAGCCTGCCCTTTGTTGATTCTTTGTTATAAGCACTAGTCCTATTTAAATTTTGTGGTTTCTTTCTCACCATATGACTATTTAGTTTACTAAAAACTAAACACCTTGGTTTGGCTCCGCACACTATTATCTCCAGCTATGGCTTGGAATTGTATTTTATTTCGTGTCACATCCAACAGCAAGTTAACTCGCCACTTACAGGATGAGAACTATGCCATGCTTTCTAAACCAAGTCTCGTTATGAGGCTTGGGGAGTGGCGTTGTTAAGTCGTGTGAACCAACCTAGAGTTCAGCCAGGTTCGATCCCAGGACCTCGGGATTGGAAGGCAAGCATGCTAACCACCAAGCTACAGCGCCACTCACTACTAGAAAGAGGATGCCATTGGGAACAAGTCTCTTGACTTGATTATCATTGTACATGTTGATATGTTTCATCAATCCATCTGAATGTAGTAGAAAGTCTACTAAAAATACATTAAAAGTCATTAGCTGGCAGTGTATTCACATGTTTCTATGGCCATTTCAGCTTATCGAATCAGACGCGCCTAAGTCATCCACTGCAGCTGAGGTAGGTCATTCGTCAATTGTCATGCCATCCAACAGATCATTCCATGTTTCTCATTTAATTCCATGATTTTCAGATGCCATTCCACAATACCTTTACTTTTTACAAGATTCAGGCCCATAGCCGAGGGTTTCGGGAGGTTCGTACAAATTTCCTTTTTCAGCGAACCCCCTTCGATAAACGAACCCCCATCCTACCAACATCGAACCCTTTTTTCTATTTTCGCATCTGTAGTCCGTATTACCGCACTCGCACTTCTAAAATCACCATTCATATCAGTTAGATTATAACTAATATGTCAAATACACACTATTAGAGTGCAGATAGGCTCTGTTCCCGGCCCCCACAGGGGTGTTTCCACTACCCCACCGGGGCTCTTAGGTGAAACCCCCTTTAGGAGTACCTGGTTATGGCCTGAGATTCAATATATCATCTTTATGAATTCTAAAAATATCCTATCAAATGGATTGATGGAACTCATTTCCGCTTTCTTTATCTAATCATCATCGTCAGATAAGTAATCATTTTCAAAGTTCGTGCTTATTTTTCCTTCAGTAAGCTCATACAAGTACTACCATAGAACATAACGATTTTAACTGTAGCATTTAAAAATAAATTTCATGTCATTTTTTTTCACCTACAGGATGAGATCAATGCCATGCTTTCTAAACCAAGTCTCATTATGAGGCTTAGGGAATGGCAATGCTAAGTCATGGGAACCAATCTAGCGTTCAGCCAGGTTCAAACCCAGAACGTCAGGATTGGAAGGGAAGCTGCATTACCATTCATCAACATGATTAGGCGTTATCTTATTCCAAATGTCCTTTAATTTTGCTACTATTCTATTATAAAACTATACAAGTTATCAGTTTAATCCCTCATCCATTAAGCCGTGCACCACTGCGTCGTGTGATGGTCGCACAACTAAACTGTCGCTTTCTCTGTGTGTGGTTGCCAGACACGATAACAGGCTTGTATTTGTCGGCCGACGGTTTTTTTTAAATATTTATTTCCCTGTTGAATCACTAAAAAACCATTGGCTGATGAGTTGGAGTCTGCCATCGCGTCTGGCAACCACACACAGAGGAAGCGACGGTTTAGTCTTGCGGCGGTCGTACAACCGTCGCGCGATGCAGTGAATGCCTGGCTTTATATTCAGATCATTATATTTCAATGAATCCCATTATCTATCCCATTATCTATCCCATTTCAATGCGTTTCCTCAATTTGCGATGTTCATATTGCTGTGTAGATCAGTCTATTGTGCTTATGTCATCTTCTGATGGTTGTCAAATCTGAATTCAAAATGGATTCCTGTCTCTATTCTACATCAATACATCTTCTCAGTTTGTTTTATTATCGCCATGTATATCAGTTGTCTTTATGTCGTCTACTGATATTTAAAGTAACCCAATTTGACTTTATTTTAATAGATTCTGGTGTCTGTTCCATACAGGTCTTTGCTCACTAAAATTTTAATGTAAACTGATGAAAGCTACACATGGCCATTTTGCTCAACACGATTTTTGAGATGAACACTGGCTTTGAATACTATGTTTGTCATCTTCTCATGTTTGAAATGGTCAAATCTGACCTTTAAACATGTTGGCAATTTTTTTTACAGTAATATATTCAGTTTCTTTTTGTGGATATTTCGTTAATTTTCTTGTGACCACTGATCAAAGTGCTACAAGTGGTTATTTTCTCAGGACGATTTCTCAGACGTACACTGTTGTTTAATCTGAGTTTTCCACAGGCTGGCAATTCTGTAACATGTTTAATACTGTATAAACTTGTTTTTGTTCTGATACCACAGTTCCCATGAGTACTCGGTTTTGTTTTGTTGTGTGTGTTGGTTAAAAGTCATTTTACTGTGCATGTTATTCCTACCTTAAGATCCTATTTATATTTACTTTTTGTTGTCCTTGTGATGTGGTGTTCACTGTAGCTGGGAACCTAGTAAATTTCAGTTGTGTATGCTTATGGTTTTCTGTGTCATTACTGATTAATGGAATAGCAACAGTTTTTCTGTTTCAGCTTGTTTCCTTTCCTTGCTCTTGGCAAGATGTTTTGTTGTAATATTGATAATTTTTATTGATAATTATTAATAAATGATTAATTTTGTTTAATTTTGTAGAACATGAACGGTAATATAAAGCCATTTGTGTCAAATTATCGTCAGCCTTACAGTAATCATCAATATGCTTCATACATCGCTAAACATGTAATTTTAATTGATGTTACTGAAAACTTTGGGTTTAAATTTGTTTTTATTGTAGAGCAATTGGGTGTTTGATTTTTTTTACTAGGCTAGTACATATTATTAGCATTGGTGTAGTAGAATAGTAGTAATTGCTCAATACTACTATTCAAGCAAAGCAGATAAAAAAAATAAAATAAATAAAAGATGTAGCGCATATAACTAAAAATTATTTAATGCCAGTTTTATTTTAGTTATTTTGAATATATTTGATTCCTTGTTTTCTGAGTTTATAATTGAGCTACTAAACTTACAATTGAGGCATGTTGTGGCAAGACCAGCAAGTTGTAACACAAATTGGAATGTAGTTGTTATTAAAACCACTTACACTTGTTAGCAGCATTATAATGAGAGGTTAATTATTAAAATGGAAGAATAATATTAATGTGATAAAATTTATAATTCACATTTTATTGTTCTAAGTTGCCACCAGTGCTAAAGGTTGGACATAATGTTCATGCCTTCAGTGGCATTCTCCTCTCCTAAGGGCGACATCATGTCCTGCTACCGAAGGTCAGCGCTACATTCTTCTGTCGACAATGGGATCTGGGTAAAAGTACACTGGGGTAAGCCCTAACTCAGTAGATATCCCATACTTTTAAGGGCACACAAGCTATTACAGTATAAACACTGGGCCTATGGTTTCCTTACCAAGAAGATTATTATTCCATTACCAGAATCAGAAGGTTGTGGGAAACAGATTAATTCTAAAGAAAGTTCTTTGCGATACAGTGATGGTTTTGCTGCAGCAATTCTCAAATACATATTTTCTAGTTTCTTTAATCCTTTGTTTTTATAAACAACCTGGTTTTAATTATCTATCTTTTTCTAAGTTCATTTTTTATTTTGTAGGTTGCCTTTTTTTTACAGTTTCCTGGATTTTCACAAATTCTTTTTTTTTTTGTTTAAATGATTTTTTTTTTTGTATTTGAAAGCCAAGTCATTTCAAATTTGATTTTCAGCTCACAATTATAAAGAAAGTTAGTCCAAAGCCTTAATTTGGAAATATATGTATCTAAGTTCGATCATTTCCAAGATTTATTTGTAATTATTTGTTAATTTAATTAGTTAAATTCTGTATCTCTCTGCATTTTGTTTTGTATTTAAACCCTCCTTGTGTCTGAGGTGAGAAATCAACTCAAAGTAATATTTTTTCTTTTAAAGAGATCCAAATTTTAAATTATAATTTGAGATTGCTTGGCCGTAATACTAGCAGTGAATTTCTGTAAATGCTTTCATTTTTTTGAAAATCAATTTTGATGACAAATTAAAACGAATAGCTAACAAAATTTTTCTAATCTTATAAAATGCATTTTTAACTAATTAGTTTTCATGATTAAATTTCCCAATAAAGTTATGAATATTCATGAATTGTTAGTTATTAATAAATCATGAATAATCATGACTTTAACAATATTAACTAGTTAATATTCATGACTAAAATTCTCAATTAACTTGTGAAAAGTCCTGATTAATGTAAATTATGAATATTAACTATGAATATTCATGATTAAAGTTATCAATTAACTTATGAATATTCATGACTGTTACTGTAATTATCAATACTAACTTTTGAATATTCATCAATTTCATCATAACCTTAATTTAATATTCATAATAAACTTATGCATGCATCATTTATCTTCACAGCAGGATCCTTATGAGAGTTATGATCGCTATGGTGATGACAGGGCGTACAGAACGTCATACAGTGGCGAGGATTATAACGACAAAACCGATGAAGACGACTATGCTAATTCAATGCCTGTAACAGTCTAACATTTTAAGTAAAATCTTAAGTTCTACCAAGTAGATATTTATGCTAATTACAAATTTTAAAAATATAAAAAAAGCTGAGAATGGCAGAATTTAAGATCGGGAAAGATAGCTAGCTATACCTCAATATATAGATTTTAATTAAATAAAACAAGCCTGATGGAGAATTGGTATACATTAGTTATATAGGAAATAAATTAAAGTTTTACAATTGGCTAAAGAAATGTAAGAAAAAAAACATATTGAAAAAACTTAATAAAGCTTGTAAATTTTAGCCCATTTTAAGCTACTGCATATGTAACCATAACAAAATAGTTTTATATATTGTAATATTCAGTATATTTTAATTAATACATTTTGTTTTTATTTTGCATGTGATTGATTTCCCTTTTCTTTTTGTTTAGTGCTCATCGTCATTCTTTCACTTGGATATTTTTTTTTTTTAGTTTTCACTCCATTTTATTTTTTACAGGTGCTGTGTACTAACACAGTTTACTAACAAACCTTGGTATCAGCAACCTTAATGCTAATCTTATTAAATCTAGAGGTTTAAAATACTACTAATATCTACCAAAATAATACAAATTTATTCTCAAATTTATACTAAAAAACTACTAAATATTGCAGTACCTTTATAAAAACAGAATAAACAGTAATAAAGCTTAATTAAACATTAACCAGAATTGTTTTATTGGTGGCAATGTGTGGTCCACTAATACTAATGGGCATGCTAGGTTGCTGATGCTATTTACACTCACAGTTTACTATTTACACTCATATTTTGCTATTTACACTGTTTTGCTTTTATTTTCTAGGATTTTGTTATAGTTAATTCTTTGTTGCTTTGGCTGGTGTCATAGATGTTTTTTTTTTTCTATATCCATATTAGCTATTTACTACAACTCTTCTCTCCCAAAACTGACCATTGTTCAGTTTATCCATTTTTCCTGGTTTTCTATTCATAATAATTTCTCACTGATCCACTTTTTCCGGAAGAACAGTATAGGCTAGGTGTATGCCTACCTTAGACCTAAATTTAGCATAGGCCTTTAATACCCCGTTCAGACTAGCATCTCATCGATCGGTTTTAGCAATTGAGAGAACCGATCACAAATTAAAATAGGGTATGAATTCTCACCGATACTTGTCGATGTGTAATCGAAATCATAATTGTTATCCATTGTGATTGGGTGTGACAATCTTTATTTCTCTGATTATCACAGAATCAGTTTGCAACAAATCACAACGGATTCCACTGACACTGATTGGCTAAGGTCAATCAGCATGAGCCAATCAGCATCATGTTTAAAAGTTATATCATGCATGAACAGTGAAAGTGTGTGTGAATGCTCCAGACAGTTGTGATCCATTGATAATGGGAGTAATTACATTTACATTAACTCGATTACTCCCGATTACATCGCAACTGATCGCAATGCGAGTCTAGTCTGAATAGGGTCTAAAGCAAATCTGTTTCCATGAGATTCATTGTGGATTTTTAATAAGTCCGGTTTGTTGTTAAGCTTGCTTTTATAGGTGGTCTGTTTTGAGAGTCTGGCTGTAGGAATAATATGGTCCTCTTTGCTGGTGTCATAGGTATTTTTTGTCTAATCTACTATTTGTGTACATTTATTTCATTTTATTATTATTATTATTATTGGTGTGTATATTAAGTTTAGATATTTATCCAACTTAAATTTTTAACTAAATACTGATTAATGTGCTCTTAATATTTTAAAATTTTAACCAGTACTGTTATTCTCAGTCTTTAATTTCTGAATACCTCTAGTATACATTGATCTAATTTTTAAAATCTTAAATTGTTTTGTCCTCCTATTAGTGGCCTTAATTTATTGTTTTTGACTAAATTGTTTATTTATTAGACTGTAAATTGCACATGAAACTGCTGTTTCCTGTTAATAATGTTTGTGTCTGTTCTCTCCATGTCCAGTCACTAATGTTCAAGTCATAACTTCTATTAATTAATAATCAATTGTACTCAGTGATTGTATTCAATCTTTCGATTTTTTTTTTATTGATTTTATTATATTTTATTACTCTGTAATTGTCTTGTTTCATTGTTGTACAGGTATATATAATAGTATACATAATCACAATTTAGCACTGATTAAATTATGTCTTTAATGCAACAATCTGTTGCTGTAATGTACAAAAATTATTTATTCTTATCCTTGATTTAATGTGTGTAATTACACGTGTGTATATGTGCAACCTTCACTACTACTAATATGTGCAACCATTAAATGTGCCTTTTTAACTAAAGCCAAATTACACTTGCACACCTTAGTGAAAGTTTTATAATCTTAGGTTTTTTAATAAATGTATTTTTGTAGAATTTATCAAACTGTAATGTAATATAAAATATCACTATTTGGAAAGGAAGGTATAATTTGCAATATCTGCACTGTATTTCATGTATTACTGCATTGGAAGGCAGCAGTGTAATCATAGTTTTTTGAGTAGAGCATCTCTTCTGTGAGGTACTCGTAAATCTTTGAATGAGCATCGCTCTTTAATAAGCATGGTACCAAACATGTTTTTTTTTGCCAAGTACCACATGTGCACTGGACTATAAGATGTTTAACATAGGAACAGGCATGGAAAGCGCCACAACAGGTTTTTTTTAAACTGGCGCTCTCAGCTAAGTCCCACTCAAATGTATAATTTATAAGCACACTGGTGGTTTTCCTAGGATGTACTGTAGTCCAAGTACTCACTGACAAAAGGATTGCACTTTCGCAGGATATAAGTGGAAGATGCCTGGGCTAATAAGTAGAAGATGCCTGGGCTAGTAAAAAGAGGGCTGGGCTATTGTAAACTGGTTTGTCGCATGAACAGGTAGGTTCATGTCCTGTCTACTAATGATGTTTTGTGTACTGATTCTTAACAAGCTAGGCCTTTGTATGGCTTTCATATTAGGTAATACTAAATGAGATAATATGGTTTTTGTAGTACTAATGATAGATGAAATTTAAACTGTATCTGTTAAAAATATGTAATATTCTTAATTTCACATATTTCTGTTATATATATTTTTAACAGATTTTCATGTAATCTTCTATTCATGTATTTTAATTTATTTTTATACAACTACTGTATTGAAATCTAATTTTATTATTTGTATCAATTTACTATTTTTTTTCATTTTTTGTAAAATATAAATAACCATAATAATGAAGCTGAATGAAAAACATAAATTATAAGTGAACATTCCAGTTTCCGATAGAGGGCGTTTTAAATTTGTTGGTGCTCGAGCATGTCGGTTTTACCGAGAGATAAACGTGTTGAAAATGATTGTACTATCAATGTAATCAATGTTGTATATTTTAATTATTGGGCTTTTAATTATTTTTATGGATCATACAAAAACAAAGTGGTTTAAATGAATTAATGGAATTTCAATTGCTTAAAGCAGTTGATGTTTTCTAAAGGGATTTGTATTGAAAAAGCCAAGTTAAATAATGAAATCATTTACCAAATTTAATCCAAGTTTTTAATGCTAATACTTTCGTAAATGATTTTGATGTATAATTAAAGCGGTATTGTCACTGGAAAAATTACCCAAAACAAGTAACTTGCTTATTTAAAAAATATGACATTTAACATAACAATGAGTGCATTTTTACAAATATTTAACTACCTTTGCATGGCTGAGTAACTTAGGTTGCTTTAATATGAGCAAGTTAATTTCACATTTCATTATGAAATTTTGTTTTTAATTTTTAAGTGACAATACAACTTTAAACATTAGTTAAAGATGCTGCAATCAACTAACTTGAAAATTGTGTGTAAATAGTTATGTAAATACAATAAACAATTTAATAGAGGTATGATTTACTGCCAACATGTGCCATAGCTAGTCTGCTATGGCAACATTGTGACCTTTGACATTTGTGACATCATGTGTAGTACCTCAGTGATGCAATGCTTTAGATCAGTGTCTTAGACCTTAAAAACAATTTGTTTGAAATGTTAGTTAAATTTTGGCCGTTTATAAATTTTGTAATATTATGGAGAAGTATTTTTCCAGATTAGGCGAATGATGTTATTTGGCAGATTATTACCAAAAGCGAATTCCATAGGTTATCACATTTGCACAGGAAGATGTAAATAGTATTTTAGAATAAATCTGCCTTTTTGCTATGAATGTGTGTCGTCTGATTCTTTTGAAAAACCCTCTAATGTCGCCATAGTTAAATTTTACGATAGCCTGGATGTGGGCACAGGTAAATGTTGGTGTAGGTAAACCTAACGATATTTGACGCAGATGTATCCCACTTACTGGGTAAACTTGACGACCCCTATGTTCGTATAGGTTTTACAATATTTAACTCCCAGATGTGGGTATGGATAAACATGACGAGATTTAACCCAAATGTGATTAGGTAAACATGACGATATTTAACCCAGATGTGGGTATTGGTAGACTTGACAATATTGCATCTAGATGTGGGCGTAAACGACGATATTACACACGGCTGTCGGCATGGCTAGACTTGAAGATGTCGGCATAACTTGACGGTATTTAACCTCAATGGGCGTATAGGTAAACGTGACAATAATTAGCCATGATGTGGGTATACTGTAGGCAGGGCGGATTTAGGGGTGGGGCATAACCAACGTGGCCCCCTACTATAGTATTTCCTCCATCTTATATTAGGAGCGCCGGGTATACAATTGACCCTAAAAACAAACAATATCAATACAATATATAAATAAGCAATTGACAACACTAAGACGGTACTTTTTGCTGAATCCTGGATCCGCCCCTTGTAGGTAACCCGATGTCAGCATACGTAAACTTTACAATATTTGACCCCAATGTGGCCATAGGTAGACTTGAAAATATCTACTCAGATGTCGATAAACTTGAGGATATTTAACTTCAATCAATGTAGGCATAGGTGAAACTTGACGATGTTTAATCCCGGTGTTTCCTTAGGTATAGTTGACGATATTTGACCCTGGTGTGGGCATAGGTTAACTTGACGATATTTAACCTAGATGTTGGCATTAACATGACGATATTTAACCCCGATGTCGGCAGAGGTAAACTTGATATTTATCCCCGATGTGAGCTAAGGTAGACTTGACAGTATCTAATCCATGTGTCGCCATAACTCAACTTTACGATATTTTACCTAGATGTGGACATCAGGTAAACTTGACGATATTAAACCCAAATATCTGCAGTAAACTTGACGATATTAAACCCAAATATCTGCAGTAAACTTGACGATATTACCCAGATGTGGGCATATGTAAACTTGACGATAATTGGAATCGATGTCGTCATAGGTGGACTTTATGATATTCTATACTTCAGCCGGGATTCTATCTCCGCCAGGGGCTTTGCCATCTTTCAGACCAGCAATTGCTTTAGTCAGCTCTTCCGTAGTTGGAATCCCATCAAGGCATGTGTTGGTGGGTCGTTGCTGGATGTTGTCAAGGGCTTCTCGATCTATGTCACCAGGGACATTCAGTAGCTCCTGCCCATTTGTTGATTTCAGCTGTACAGGTCCTTTCTTTTGTGGTCCCCAGACCCCCGTAAGTCTATTGTAGAAGCCCTTCACGTCGTTTCTATCTGCAGCTCTCTGCAACTCCTATGCCTTCATCTCCCACCAGTCCAACTTTAGTGTGCGAGTGTGTTTTGGTAGTAGTCTGCAGGCATCCTTATATGCTGTAATGGTAGATCTGGTACTCCTGGTCTGTAACACACTCTGGTGGGCTCTGGAGCTCCTGGTCAGAGGGATCGAACCAGTTCTGAAGTTTTCTGTCTGGCTTGCCAAATGATGTTCTAGCTGTTGTGTACACTATCTGCTGCAGAACTGCCCATTCCTCATCGGGTGTGGAGCCAGCCCTCCAATTGGGCCAAAGCATTGTCCATCTCTTGCGTGAAGATCTTCCTGTGACTACTGGTACGTAGTTCAGTTGTATTGAGCTGGGATGGTTTTCTTGCCCCTATCGTGTTGTGCTTTTGGCGTAGAGAGAACGTCACTTTAGACCTCAGCATCATGTGATTGGTCCAGCAGTTAGCTCCACATATGGCTCGAGTACTGTGAATGTCCTTCTTATCTCAACACCTTGTGATGATAAAATCGATCATATGCCAGTGTCTAGAGCGAGGATGCATCCATGTCTTTTTTACATCCTTCTGCTTGAACATGGTGTTCGTCACTATCAGTTCAAACTCGGAGCAGAGAGCTAGTAGGAGCTCGCCATTTGAGTTGCATTTCCCAATCCCATGCTTCTTCATGGCCAGGGGCCATTTGTTGTGGTCTCTTTCTATCCTTGCATTGAAGTCTCCCATTAGCAACAGCTTATCTGTATGAGGGTTGTTTCTGATCGTACTTGCTAGTTGGCTGTAGAAGGCTTCTTTGTTCTCGTCTGGGTTCGTCATTGTTGGAGCGTACACACTGATGACTGTGGCAAAGTTTTCCTTGTTCAGGGTAGTCGCATCGTTATGATCCTGTCATTTATTGGTTGTGGCATCTCTGTCATTTTTGGTACAATGTCCTTCCTGATAGCAAATCCCATTCCAGCCTCCCTTCGCTCTCCTTTGGGTTTGCCACTCCAGAAGAAAGTATAATCCAAGTCATTGAGACTGCCAGGCTCTGAAAACCTTGTTTCTCATAGGGCAGCGATGTCAATGTTGTACAGTACTTTGCCAGTTCCATTGCTAATAGTGCAGTCCGTCTTTCTGGTCGGTCAGTACCTTCTCGGTCGAGAAGAGTCCTGATGTTTCACTGGGCAATTGTCAATTGTTGAATTCTCCTTCTTCTTCTTCTTTGCTGAATTTCACTGCCGATGGAAGATGAGGTCAAACAGCGCGGTCCTTGTAAACCCGGTAGACGACCGAGCCGGTATGGTAATTCATAGAAGTGTAAATTTCATGAAAGCTGGAGTGCAGCAGGTTTTTGCAAGTTACCAGCAGCACTTTCTGAGCCAATAAAAGTTTTACACCGGCAAGAACATGTTAGTTTTAGTCCAGACAGGCGCAAGCTATCAGTTCCTGCAGTAGATCGTGAGATGTTGGGAATTCCGGTCATCAACCGCCCTCAGTGCATTTACGGTGACATGGTTTTCTTTTGAGGTTTGCTCCCTTAGCCTTTGGTTCTTCCAAGAACTTGTACCACAAGGCAGTGGTTGGTTTCCTCACTGACATTTTACCCCATGACCTGTCTGGCTTGGGAGTCTCTACCAGGAGCCGAAGCTCCCACCAGCATAGCTCTCTGGGTTCAAAGGAGTGCCAGATCTGGACTTGCTATTTACCCATAGCTGGGAATTATAACGTACTACTACCGGGCATTAAGTGACTATGAGGGAAATTGTCACTCAGGTAACCATATTTAACCCCAATACGATGGGAACATGTAAACTTGACGATATTTAACCCAGATGTGAGTATGGGTAAACTTGACAATACTTAACCCAGTGATGGGCATAGATACACGAAGATATTTAAACCAGATGTCGGCATGGGTAGACTTGAAAAATTTTAACCACGATGTCGGCATAGGTAAACCTAACGATATTTAACCCAGATGTGGGTATAGGTGGTAGATAGGTAACTTAACGGTATTTAACGTCCACTCAATCAACAGGGTCGGACTTGTTACTAAATTGTATTCTGCAAAGTATGGAACCAATCGGGTTTATAGAATTTACTTCTTTTGTGGTAACAAACCTTCTCCAACAAATTCCCGCAGCAGCCCTGTAAACATGGGTAATACCCACAGCCTTCCCAGAGCTTTGCTGTTTCGGAGGCTAATAAATCTAATTATTTTGCACTTCTACCTCCCCTACCAGTGGACCCAGAAATAAAATATAAACTAGAGATTGTTTCAATAACTAAATGTTATTTTAATAATCAAAAAATGAATTTAATTTTATTACAAAATTAGCAAATTGTTATCTTGCCTGAACAAGCGATGCTACGAAATAGCGGAGTTGCATAAGCATGAATACATAGGCTAACCATACGGTCCAATATACACTGGTATTATGCTAAAGTACTGGTCAAATGAATTAACTATACTAGAAGTTGAGTAACATCTGCAGACATTCAATTGTGGCTATGGAAACTAAAATAGTCCATTTAAATATTTAACATTTATGTAAATACTTAATGCACTTATATAAAACTTATGCAAATCCCTACAATTATTGTATAAGGCTTATGCAATTCATATTACACTCATTTATTGTAACAGTTTTGTATGCAAATCCGCTACCGTATCACCTCACGCCCATCATAGAAGCCAGAGATTTTCTGGCAAGAATACACACAAACTCCGGCCCTTACACCAATGCAAAATCATTTTAGGCGCGCATCATAGCCAGAGATTTTTGGCACTAGAATTTGCGGACAATTCACTTTTATCAATGGCATTGTAAGCTAAAAAACGATAGATCTAGGGTAACTGGCAAGCAATTTCAATATGTACATCTATACTAAGCGAATTGTCATTGGTACCACGAAGAAACACAAAGTGTCAACCGTAGGTACTGAAAGGTACATATGCGAAACGCCCACGTGCAGTAATTAATGCACGACGAGCGTCCACTGTTTCTCCACTGCACTTTCTGTACGCACGTAACGGTTTGTAGCTATTCGTGTTGCCATTGACGAAATTACATTCATCTACAATTAATCTAATTAACTAATTTACACACAGAATTTTAATGCACATAATTCATAATATTGGTCTTTATCTACTATGGTTATTATTCACTCTTCAACTTTGGTCTAACACCCTGTCGTTAGAATAGCCAGTTACTCCAACTTTGGTCTAACACCCCGTCGTTAGAATAGTCAGTTACTCCAACTTTGGTCTAACACCCCGTCGTTAGAATAGCCAGTTACTAAATTCCTATCAATTATCAATTTAATCTACTAACCTTAAATTATTTTAATGGTCGATTGTTAGTTTTAGTCCTTTTTATTTCGACGTAATTACTAAATTCCGAACTATTACAAAATACAGCTAGAAGTAAAATCTTGGATGGAGAATTCTCTTTGGTTCCATCATACACAAGAAGTAATAACATGGCAAAAACCAGGGCCGTAGCCAGAGTAAAAACACAGACGAGGCGAAGGGGCCCATGCGGTGCTTAGAGCCAATATATAAATATATTTCACTGAAAAAACATTTTGCAAATTTTAGATGAGGCGATCGCCTCGACTGCCTCATGCTGGCTACGGCCCAGAAAACGTTACGTCATAATCTGCATGTTAAGTTACATAGATTTTACATACCTGTAGCGGTTGTAGATTTTTGAGGGATATAAGTAGACCTACGATCCGGATATACGCATAGATGTCGTTTTAAGTTAGGACCTAAATGACACTATTCTTAGTTGTCACAATGTTGTTGTTCTTTGGCATAATTCTGTACTACACTCGTGTTTATGCAAGGTTCAAGATTCGTTGTCAATACAACATGACACTTGATTATTCAGTTGTAGTTTGGACAATGTTATCTATTGGTTTAACTCAAATATTTCATCAGAAAGAAATAACTTTTAAATTGAATTGAACTCTATACATAGTAGATCATCTGTTAATGGACAGAGTAAACCAACTGTTACTCTACAAAGTAAATCACCTGTTATTTTACAGAGTCGATCAAATTTTACTGTACAGAATAAATCAACGAGGCGAAGGGGCCCATGCGGTCCCTTCCATTCCTGATGATGACATAATTTATGTCGAAATATTGAATCTTGTCACGATGGCGTGTATCTCATTGCTTGGAG
>JAOTQE010088098.1:0-10049 GCA_025631205.1 Nesometra sesokonis
ATAGATGTACAAAATCACAGCTAAAACAAGAATTAACACATTTGTAAAGAAACAACATATCATGTAATAAAAATCTTTGCCTAGGTGGATCTAAATGTCATGGATGATTAAAACACTTAGCAAAAAACCTACAAAACTTAAAATGCATTCTGTCTATACGAGTTAATTAGACAACAGACCACCAGAGATTCATTCAACATTAACAATATCAATGATGAGAGGGACATAATTAATTTTGTAGTACTATTTAGTATAAATCCATAATTTGTAAAAAAAAATTAGAGCATTCTTTGCTTATCATAAGTTTTCTTTTTTTTAGCTCTTGGACAACCCACACAGGCTGCCACCAATACTGTTGAAGGTAAGGGCATTGTTTTCTTATTATGTTTAAATGAGTTAAACGAGTAATCAGATAAGTTTGGGGGACTGTGTAATTCATAGTCACAATATGGCTTGCACCTAGTTCTTGTTTGAAGTAGTTTTTTTCAGATTAATTCAACCCACGAGGGACGTGCCATGGCTGGGTACACACAACTAATGGTCAGATACAGTTGTGGCAATTTCTCCTTGAATTATTAACGGACAAAGATTGACAAGATTGCATCTGTTTGCTTGGTGGTAATGGAGAATTTAATCTGATTGAACCAGTAGTCGTCTCTCAGCTATGGGGTGCCAGGAAGAACAAGCCCTTAATGAACTACGAGAAACTAAGCCGTGCTCTGCGCTACTACGATGGAAACATGGTGCGATGGCTGGGTACATACAACTCCCCTCCCCTGCTCCTTCCGTATTAAAAAAAATGTCCACTTCTGCCACCATTAGGCAGACCAAAATTGCCAAGACCTTTAATGTTTCACACCATTGTACGGAACGAAGAAGGGATCCTCGAAAATAAAAAAAATTGCCAATAACATCCTTTCTTTTCCATGAAAAAATTCAAAACCAGGAAGGAGGCTGTCTGCTGAATGTTCAATCCTTCCCATGTCCAATATCGGATATAGCCCCGCTATTTTATAGGTGTACAAATTTGGCTCATGTTCACATTAAAAAACTCAGTACAGCCTTCAAGATTTCGAGGGTATGGCTTACCGAAATCCATTCACACAAAAATTTACATACTCCAGGAATACTTTCGGATGTACTAAATCTGTCTTTAGCTGATGTTTTGCTGTTATCTTCACATTTGTGATGACGTTAGATGTAAATGACAAAATTATAGAGTTATTTCGTCCCGCCCCTTTTTTGGTGCAAGGTGTTCCAGACAGGATCTAATTTCAAGCCTTTGTCGCTGTTCAAATTTTGCCCCTTGCTTTTAATATAGGGGAAAATATGTTGAAGATGAATGTAGGACATCCGAAAGTACTCCTGAGGTACATAATTTCTGTAGTGTAGATGTATAAATTATTATTTCTATTAATTTCTACCACTTCGTATTAATCTCTACTTTTATGTCGATTGCAATAATATACTGTAAACATAAA
This sequence comes from Nesometra sesokonis, assembly GCA_025631205.1. Lineage (NCBI taxonomy): Eukaryota > Metazoa > Echinodermata > Crinoidea > Comatulida > Antedonidae > Nesometra > Nesometra sesokonis. The sequence goes on from JAOTQE010088098.1 coordinate 1,482, forward strand.
CAGTAAGATAGTAATCATAAAATTTAAGTAATAAACTTAACAAAACAACATCTCTTCTTTATAAAATTATGACTTTCTGCTTATTTTTGTGTATATCTCAAAATGACCTGGGGTACAACACGGCCCATTTTGTCACGACACCTTACATATATTCAAAGGTTTTAGTATATTCTGTGCCCTGTTTATTTGTGGTGAAAGACATTTTAAATCAATTTATACCTGATATGCCATTATAGCATATTAAGTCAAATCTAAAAATACAGTCTACTCAAAATGTGTTGGTTCCAAATTTAGTCTTGTAAAATGGGTTTTATCCACAGTATTGTAAATGTTACATTTATCTCTGTTTCATGTTTTGTTTTGTTTTTTTTTTTTGCAGAAACCGTTCCACTGGTTGCCCCAGATGGTAGGTCAACATTTAATTATTACTTTTTGAATTTAATGTCATCAAAATTTGATTTTGAGATTCCAAGATGAGTTCATGTTCATCAGGGGCAGAATCAGAGGGGACCTTGTCAACATATATGTACATCCACCTGTTTCCATACATTCGTCCCCTCTAAAATTTAAATAACCCTTCAAGAATAAAAAAAACAAATAAGTAACCATCGCTCATAACTGAAATGAGTCATGAAACTTTTGCAAAAATACATTCTTTTTAGACAACTTTTTAAACATGTTTGTTGTTAAAAACAACAGTTATGTAATTAAGAATGTGCGCATATGAGTATTACTGTAGAAATAAGTATAAAATATGTGTTTGAGTGTATACTTATGTATGCATGAGCTTGTGTGACTGACTGACTGACTGACATTTATTTCATTCATACCGACAAACAAATACAGGGTATAAGAATGAGGACCAACCTAGAAGCAAGCTTGTCATGGTTGGCCCTTGCAAGTTACAAAAAAAATATAAACAAGTAAAATTCAAGGTAGTACAATATCAATACATTAATAAGTTGAAATTAAATAAGATTTTAAATTTTTCTTAAAAATAATATGCCTATTACATAGTATTTATAAGTTATATTGGCAATAACCTTTTAAGAAAAAAAATTAAAGATAATGATGATGTAGTAGCCTATGAAGAATGTAAAGAATGAATGAATAAACATGGTGGTTTCACCACAAAAGAAAAAAAAAAAACATTATTTTTTGCTTGTCAAATAAAAAACGAAACAAGAACATGTTCACCCTAGTCTGGAATAGGTGATCCTCTCTTCATACATACCCCTTCCCTTTTAACAATCCTGGATATACCCATGTGCATTGTAAACAATATTGTACTGTGTGACTGACTGACTGACTGACATTTATTTCAGTCATACCGACAAACAAATACAGGGTATAAGAATGAGGACCAACCTAGAAGCAAGCTTGTCATGGTTGGCCCTTACAAGTTACAAAAAAAATATAAACAAGTAAAAGTCAAGGTAGTACAATATCAATACATTAATAAGTTGAAATTAAATAAGATTTGAAATTTTTCTTAAAAATAATATGCCTATTACATAGTATTTATAAGTTATATTGGCAATAACCTTTTAAAAAAAAAAATTAAAGATGATGATGTAGTAGCTTATGAAGAATGTAAAGAATGAATGAATAAAGATGGTGGTTTCACCACAAAAGAAAAAAAAAGCATTATTTTTTGCTTGTCAAATAAAAAACGAAACAAGAACATGTTCACCCTAGTCTGGAATAGGTGATCCTCTCTTCATACATACCCCTTCCCTTTTAACAATCCTGGATATACCCATGTGCATTGTAAACAATATTGTACTGTACTCACTCGAATAAGCAGATGGTTGTACTGTAATAGAATAAAAATGTAGATAAAAAAGAGTTACTCAGAAGTATTCCTCACTGATAGTCCCAAATTATTTAGCTTCTGGATGGACCACCCTCATAAAATAGTTGAAATTAATAAATAAATAAAATATACATACCAGATTGAATTATGTTTTTGTGTTTCATTTCAGTGGTAGCTCATGTAGCTACAGTGAAGACCACCACTAAAACACATTCCCCAAGGATAACAGGTATTAGCGGAGATGAGAAACTTTCACCCGGAAACAGGACAGGTAATCAGTTATTTTACACAAGAAAGGTTGTATATTATAGCAGTGTTCTATTATATGAAAATGTTCACTATACTTTTAATAATGGTCACTTCCTAAATTTAATATGTACTTCAATCAAATTTTAGGACAACATCAGTATTTGCTGTATGTAATAGGCTTTTGTTTTTGTTTTGATTTCATACCCATGGTGGTAAATGTGCCATTACTGCCAGGGCTATTTCCCTCATATAAGCAAACAAAACTTCAATTATCATAATTGGAACTAATTATAACGTTTCCATACAAAGGTAATAATGGTCAGATACAGTTGTGGCAATTTCTCCTTGAATTACTAACGGACAAAGATTCACGAGATTGCATCTGCTGGGTCGGTGATAATGGAGAATTCAAGCTGATTGAACCAGAGGTCGTCGCTCAGCTATGGGGTGCCAGGAAGAACAAGCCCTTGATGAACTATGAGAAACTCAGCCGTGCTCTGCGCTACTACTATGATGGAGACATGATAGCCAAGGTAATATTGTAAATAGAAAAAAAACAAATGCATTGTAAGTAAATTAGTAATGGCTCATGAGAAAATAAAATACACAGTCCGAAGTGTGTTGAATTGTGAAGGTTGAATTTAATTGCACACAGATCAATGGATTATATGTAGTTTTGTGGCTGTCATGTGTTTGTCTATCTTTGTATTAATAAGTAATAATGAGTTTCTGGCTTCCAGTCAAGAGGTTCCGAGTTCAAATCTTGAGCTTGCCAAATGTTTGTGTCGTTGGGCAATGTACTTCTGAGATTCACACAGAAAATACTGCAATGTTTTACCATAACCATGTCGGCATTAGTGCCAATCTAAACCCTTTCACACAGAAATTAAAAATTGTGGTTTCCCGTATGAAAGGGTCCAATGGAAAGACATAAAATTTGCAGTCTTAATTATATAAAGCACTGTTCTTTCAATATTTTCAACTCTCCGTAAGCCGGCATTATACAGTGAACCCTTTCACACACATCCGGCCTAAACAGTAACAGTAATATAACGGTAATATTTCTAGCGTCTGAGACCGTCTAATGAATGTCGGCAATGTGCTGGCACTAACGTGAAAGTACCCTTTCACCCAAAAGCCAACATTCGCGAATTACTATCCCCATTTTTCAGTACTGTGTGAAAAGGGTTCTGATGCATGTCAAATATTGATTTATCATGCAGCAGCATTTTGGAGATAAGCAACCAGAAGCTCAAAACTAAATTTGAATCTTGGCAGGCAGGCGTAATGACCCCTGACAATAAACACTAACACTTTATAACATTTTATATAATTATTTTACAATGATTTTAATCACTGCTTATTCTGGATTGCCATTCCATTTGTTCTTTTCTAGTTTCTATCTACGGTTTTAATTTTTAATTCTAATACTACTGATAGTAATTAGAATAATTTAAATGTATTTTAGTTAAACACTGCTAGACTAACTACAGACTAGACGAACTACAATCACTATCAACCTGAAATACAATAATAACTGTAAATTAATACAATAAATTTAATAATAACAGTATACATTGTTACACTATCCATAAAATTTTCCAGTCTATGTATTCACCCAAGTCGAAGTTTAGTCTGATCTCGGGGCCACTCTATACATCTACCAATGGATGTCTTGTTATGGAGCTGGAACGCTGCTGCCCGGACCCATACCATTCATTGATTGATTCATTGATTGTTCGGGAAATCTCTTGCGCTCTCATATTGACAATCAGTTATTATGGTAATAATGTGTAGAGCCTTCTGAGACTAATTATATTTTGGGACATACATTATTTTTTATTTTTTTCAATAAATGTTTCTTTTTTTAAAGGTTCATGGCAAGCGGTTTGTGTACAAGTTTGTCTGCGACCTACGTAACTTACTTGGCTACAGCGCAGCAGAACTAAATAAACTTGTGGTTGATTGTGAACAACGTATAATGTAAGTAAATTTGCATTTTTATATAGTGAATTGTAAAACACAATATATTGACCCACAGGTCAATATAAAATACAACAGCATGGCCACTAAACTCAATCCTTATCAAATAAATTTGCATTGCGATTTGGTTGCAATATAAATCTGTAATCGGTTGTAATCCAAATTTGGATATTTCCATTTGAAATTGGACAAATAAAATATATTTTTAAATAAAAAAAAAATAACATTATTTACCATGAATTACACTGAATAATGTAAATTCACACGATGACTCTCAGCCATTTTAGAATGTTCTTGATTTTGATGCATCTTTATTATATAAAAAAAAAGAGGAAACTATCCCATGTTATGTAAAAATTTACAGATAAACTAATTTTTTTATGATTTTGTACCCATTTTGTGGTACATTATAAAGCAGAATTTGTCTTTTTGTCTGTTGTCAGTTTTAACCATCACCATAGCAGGTGCATAGTTTTTCATATACACCTCTTGTTTTTCATTATCACGTTTTAAATTTGTCGAGAAAGTATCCATGGATTCAACTTAAAAATAATGTACACTAATATAACAATTTATTCGTGGAAGCATTTGGCGCAGAGGTGGTTTTTTCGGACTCTCAATCACGAGGTCGGTGGTTCGAGGCTCACCCTGGTCAGCTGTTTGTCTTCCTATGCAAGACACTTTATCAACGTTGTTTCTCTCCACCCAGGAATATAAGTGGGTACCTGGGTGGTACAAATGTCATTTGCGCTGATTACAGCTGTAACAATGTGGAATGGATTGCATTCCATAGGTGTTTGAACCAATAAATGGGGGTAATAATTGTGAAGCGCTTAGAGGCCTTGACAATAATCGCTAAATGTCACATATTATTATTTTTTGGTAAATTTATAGGAAAAAACGAATGCACACAGCAAGTCAGAAAAACTGAATTGACCATCACATGACAACATCTTGAATCAAACTAAATATTTTGAGGAGAATCAGTATGGTGGTAATCACTGGATTACAAAAACTGCAGAACTTAACAACAATGTTGTTAAAAGTCAAGATGAATTGTTGGTGCCAGTTGTATAGGGCTGTGCCCTGATTATATTGGAACTGTCTGAGACTACTATGCTAGTGTTGGCTCACACAATTGGTGCTGGCTACTGCTACTGGTTACCAGGACAGGTTGCAGTTATCAGTCGTACATTGAGGAAGCAAGACTGATAACCTCTTGTCGTAGTGGTGGCAGTTTTGACTCAATCTAGAAGCCGAGAGTTTGAAAGTGGTTGGTGTTTTTGACAGTGGTGGCATCAGGATTTACTCGACAGGGGCTATGGTTTCCGATAGGGAGGCCGACGATGGAGATCTGGGTGGGTGTGGTTACCGGTTTGGATTTGGCAAGCAAAAAACAAAAAAAAAAAATGTTATATCCCCGTTTTGGGCCCATGTTTATGTTTATTTCCTATTTTTAGGGTCAATTATACAATATATTTATTTTGCTTTCCCCGATGAAAATGGTCAAACTTCCCCGATGAAAATGGTCAAACTTCCCCGATGAAAATGGTCAAACTTCCCCGATGATGGGGGGGGGGGCGGGGAAGCCTTCCCCGACAGGGGGCTCTGACCCCCGGCCCCTTCCGCTGGCGCCACCATTGTTTTTTTTTTTTGGTAAGACAATTTATTCTTGATTGCCTGTCTGCTGCATCATCTTTTGGATGGAATTTTAGATCATTTCCCGGGCTAATAGAATTATCAAATTTTCTCCCGAAATTTAGTTTTCTCCAGGAAATTCTCCAGGTTTTGTAAAAGTTTCACAATCAGAGCATAAATTGCCTTATTTATTTCAAAATATTGGTTGAAAGTAAGCAACTATGAAGTTCTTTAGTGTTTTGGGGAACTAATAGTTTCTATAATGTCTTGTCACTGTTAAAATGTACTATCATTTTATAACAGACAAGGTGTTGAGCTTATAAACAAGGGTATTTGTACACATATTTCAGGGTAGACATTACCAACAGTGGTGGGACGACCATGAGTACATCTCGAGGAATTTTGTTTTAACAACTTGGGTGCTATGGCGTACTGTCCATATTCCTAATAAGGTGTTGCTAGTGAAGTGCGATAAGTGGGTACCTTGATAGGTACAGAGCCAAGCCAAAGAGAGATAATTTGCAAATCTAGTTTTCCGCAACAGGTAAAAACACGAAACTGTTTTTTTTACATCAAAAACATAAGTTAACTTCAACTTTGAACTTACATAAACATTGTTCATATCATCAATAAATAATCGAAAAATGCAATTTAAAAGGACCCGGACAAACAATTTTTAAATGCAGATTTTCGACAACCTGTAAATTGTATATAAATCAAATTTGACTTATCCCTTTCTTGGCTTCGCTCAACCATAAATGAGAACATGCTGATTGCAAATTCAGCGTTATAGAATGAATCTAAGGAAGCTTTGTATTGTGTCATTTGTCCAAATATCTTACAAAGTGTAATACATGCGACGTGTATACATCCATAGGTTGTTTTGATTGTTATTGACAATTTTAATGAAGAAAATAAACATGAAAAAAGGCAGTTTATTGTAACTGCGATAACTGAGTTGTTGTAAAGAGCTAAATTACAAAAATTATGGTCAAGAAATCTAGTAAAACGAAAATAAAATGTTTTGATAGTAATTAAATTTCGCGTTGTGCATCAAGAGTGGACCACTTGATCATTAACTTGTTACTGTACCTTTAAGGATGAATTTTAAAGTGACCAAATTTGTTTTAATTTGGTCATTGGTGTCATGGTGTCCTGAATTATCCCCAAACTTTTAATTTATGGTGAGTAAAGTATGTTTTCCTGTCAATCGTTATTTCAAAAATGGTGATTTGAAACAGTATTTTATGGTATAAAGTTTTTAAAAAGTAACAATAAAATCCAAATCAAACTGGACTGCTAAGTTTCTTCTATTTACTATTCTGAGTGCAACAAAATTTGTACCTTTGCGACCAATTAAAATCGTCATAAACCATGTTTAAAAAAACTTTCACACAATTTTTACATTTGTGTGATTTATAAGCCCAAAATAAGTACAGTAAATGCTTGCAGCGGGCAATATTGCCTTGCAAGCATTTCATCTTTGATGATCCAAAGTTTTTATACGTCTGGATTAACGTTGTGAGAATCGTAATTTTTCAAAATTAATGATCGAAAATTCTGTTTCAAATCGCTGTTTTTGGGATTAACGATCAACAGGAAAACATACTTTAATGATGTGCATGCTCAATGCAGTACATACCTTGGATACGCATTCACTTGGATTTTCTAGCCTAGATGTTGAGGCTATGTAAGCCTAACCGAATAGACAACTCTAAATTGTTACAATAAAGGACCAAGTCTAATTTTGCATTGAGTATTACATTATATGCCTTGTTTTTAGGGAAACATGTCTTATTTTAGATTTTAACTGTCAAAAATAGATAGGCCTAGCCTGCTGTAAGATTTCAACTCTGCACTGTATATTTCATGTTTCTGAGGCAGCAATTTGCATGCCACAGCCGGTTTTAAGAGAGTTAGAATGTCACTAAAATAACTTGTATTTAAAACCTTACTGTTTTTAATTATTATTACATAGTCTAGCCTAACTTTACATTGGGGATTTGAATAGTAGGTGTAAAAACATCCCGTGTGGCTCAAGCAAAACCAATAGGGGTCGGTATCTATTGTCATATTCTCTGATGTTTTTTAAATAATAAAATTAAACAGCATTGTAAAAAAAACACAAAGTTATTCCAAAAATTGTAGGAAGTGCATAGGTTATCCAAAAAATAGACTAAAGGTGAATAAACGTCAAACAATAACATTAAATTGGCCTATTAATGAAAAAGTCCAACAGACCATAGACGTGTTTATTTTAATAGCTAGATAGTGAACTGCCACACTATTTAATACATAACCCAAAGTGCAATTACATGGAAGTACCAACTATTGAAGGAATCCAACCAATCGAATCGTGTCACATTTTCACTTTTGCTACGTCGAAATTGTGCCTCCAATCTTTTAAAGTTTCACATTTATCAATAAATGGAAATTTAATCAAATATAAAGACAATTAACAACATAAAATATATGTGACATGTAACTATTTTTGTATAACAAAAGAATGTTGAAAATACAATCATTATAAAACTGTTCTTATTATTTAACTTACATGTGTGTCACAAAGGCTGACCTCTGTCAAATAGTAGGCGCCTATATGGGACTGCAATTCTACAGTGTTAAGTTCACTTTCTAGCCGTAAATAATAAACCTATGAAGTGCCTACATGGGATTACAATTCCACAGTGTTAAGTTCACTATCTAGCCGTAAATAATAAATCTATGAGGTGCCTACATGGGATTACAATTCTACAGTGTTAAGTTCACCATCTAGCCGTAAATAATAAATCTATGAGGCGATAAATGGGATTACAATTCCACAGTGTTAAGTTCACTATCTAGCCGTAAATAATAAATCTATGAGGTGCCTACATGGGATT
>JAOTQE010088109.1:0-14997 GCA_025631205.1 Nesometra sesokonis
ATTAACTGTACTTTTTAATAAAACATTGATTTCCCTATTGAAAGTACACATCAAAGGGGTGCACATTCTTAAATTCATGGCTCATATTTTTGGCAAAAATTCAAATTTTCGGTCGTTAAATTGACAAAAATAAATCTCACTATTTTTGAATCTCCAAACTTGGGAGCTCTGATACTTGTTTTGTGGTTAGACCTCACAAATTAGACATTTTTTAACTAATTAAATTTTCTTTGATCCACAAGATGTGAATACTACACAGCTCGGTGACAAAAATTATATTCGCAATTTAAAACTGCTGAAGTATTTGCAATGAAACTTGGCACATGTTTGGGAGTCTTTTTGGACTGTGCTTTTATGCATTTCATTTTCATGGCAATTTTGTGGGTGTTCACGTTCTACTGTATATGCGCAACAAAAAAAATCGGGTAACTGTTATCTTCAACTCAATGTGGTTGGCTTAAGTTTGAAATCTTATAATTCCTAGACCACCATACTATACCCTAAACAAAATCAAAATAGAGGGTGCCATCCACTTTATAAAATGTTCTTCTATCAGCATTACAATGTGGAAAATCAGGTTTTGTATCCGTAGTAGATCGGTATTTAATGGATAGTTATTTGAGAGTATTGACTCTGATATAAAAGTCCACCTCTGTTAATTAATGTAATTGGAATGGATATATACAGTACCATATTTTAAAAAATATGTTGTGAAGTGGAGGGATGAAACGTTTAAACTCTCCCGATTTTTCCAGGAGTTTCCTGATATTTCATGCTATCTCCCAGTCTCCCTAATTTACCCTCCCTGTCGGGGCATTGCCCTGCCGTCGGGGAATTCCTGGCGCCACCACTGCAGTAGGGTAGCGAATTAACAATACAACCTATCTGTAGGAGTTTTTTTAAACCGAGGAGGCTTTGATTACAATTATTTTGCTAATATGTTCATGGCTAGGCCTACATTTGGAAATTTAGAAAATGTTTCCAGTACACTAAACAAACTGCAAGATTCTTCCCAACTCTTAACAGCAAATAATCAAATTTCACTGTAAATAAACAAATACCAAGCAGGAAAGTTGAGTTACAGATGGTTGGTTTTATTTGCGGCACACGCCCATTCAATCCTGTTATATACACCTGCTGGGCACCGTCAATGCCACCAATGGTGTGCAAGGAATACAAAAGTGGTTACACAATAGGCACGTTGGTGACTTCTAGTCGGATACAGTAGCATACTTGTGGTCTAGCTGCGTCATAGATCGTCTGCTGAACGAGAAGACGACACTACACTGATATACTTAACGCCCACTAAAGCACAATGGATTCCGTATCAGAGCACACCAATAATGAATGTTAATGAATCAGTAATTTATGATCAGAATATAGCAAGTTGGGTTTAATACACTGATTAATAAAGCATATATTTAATTTGAACAGTTGGATTTCACAACAAGCATTTTTCAATCAGCCAACACAACATATGTGGCAGTGCCAGGACAAATGAGACGTAAGTCGAAAAATAGAAAATTGAGCCTTTTATGGATTATAAAAATACTGTACACATTATTATCTTTAACATGCAAAAAAAAGTTTCATACCATGTTTCTTTGTGAAGTTATGAACAATCGAAGTTCAAAGATTTAAAATATTAGTTTTGAGAAAAGTGCATTTGAAAATTGTTTATCAGTATTCATTGACTAAGCGAGGTCATTTTAAATTGCATTTTTTGAACATTTTTTGATCATATATCTGAAAATTGTTAAGGTAGTATGAAAGTTGAATGTATGAACTGTACATTTTTTAAATAATTAAATACAATTTGAAAAAGATGACCATTTTAAAATTTCTGCCTATTGTGGAAAACTAGAATTTGCGACTTATGTTTTATTTGGTTTGGCTCTGCCACATATGTTGCATCAAGAAATTCACATTGAGTTTTGGACTTATGACGTATGTCGACATTACCCTGTTGACTATCATTTCAAAAGTTTTGTATTAATTATGAGTGAGCATCACAGTTTATGGCATGATTATATTATTTTGTTAATTTTTTCTTAATATGTTTTTTTCTTATTTTAAATGATGTGTTTTCATTTTTCAATTAATTTAAAAACTAGTGGCAAGTGAATCATTGAAACAAAGGAAAAAATTCCATGTCAGAACTAAGGGTGGATCTAGAGGGGGGGCGGTCCCCCTTTTGGAAAGTAACCTCAATATTAAAGACATTGCCTACAAAAGGCAAAATAGTCAGCAATCATAAGACACGTATTGATCCCTTAACACATGCCTGAAACCATTTGCGAGCATCTACAGACCAAAATTTCCCGGGGAACATTTACCCAGACTCTCTAAAACTTTCACTCTCTACCGTTACCCCTTCAAAGTCTGCATCCGCCAATGATGGCTGAGATGCACATTCTAGAGAGAACCGCAAATTCCTAGAGAACGCATTCTCTGGATGACTAACTCATTAAAAACATGTATTTTCTTCACTAGAAACATGCACTTAGATACAAAAGTTTGCATGAATAAATATCTCAAGCTGTGAATTTCAACTTTAGAAGATAGCTTTATTATTTTGTACAATTGTATCAGTCTATCAACGCTAAAGAACTTTTACAATTCAAGGTTGAAACTGTCACAACTTCTCATAATATTTGTGAAACATGAAACAAATATGTTTAACAAGAAAACAGCTGTAAAAAGAGTTTGAGGGAACTGATACAGAACATAGATATTTTCTGTCTGTCATAAGGAATCAAACCCCACTATAAATTTAATAAACTGAAATATAGGGGAAAATTTACTTGTAATGGTTAGTTGTATGCATAGTTTGACATTAATTGATTAACTTTTACTACATGTATATGAAACAGAACTGATCAATTTGAATTTTCGAGCCGGACCTTTAGGCAGATACGAACAAGAGGAACTAGCAATAAGAAACAGTAGGTAGCAGAAGCATATACTACCAAGGGAAGGACTGAGAAAAAGAAAGTACCAAGAAACTGCTGGAAAATCTGATTAAATCGCCTAAAATATAATACAAATGCATATGCTCAGTCAATTAATAACATCACATGGAGTCTTGGGAGCACACTGGGCATGCACCATTATGAAATAACCAATCAGCACCTGCTCTGACTTTAAGAATTAGAGGCAGCTACTAATTCAGAATGCCCTGTGGCCGAGTGGTTACTTTTCTACTGGCAGATACTAACTTAGCCATTCATACGCAAGAGTTCACAAGTTCAAGTTCTGGATCTGACAAATTCAAAATTCACTTACATTTTTTTTCCCAAAAATTCGATTTATAGTGAGGATTCCTTTTTAGACTGATGAGGAGTTTCAACCTTAACTTGCCAGAAACATAGTTTTTTTAGATTTTGTACTTGTAAATTACACATGGAAAGGCTGTGTATTCAAAATAAGAAAAACGATCTGTTCATAATATTAAATTACAGGTTAAAAATTGAAACAACTAAAATAGGAAGAAGTTAGGTTGTGGAGCTTCTTTGTGAAAAATGTTTCTTGTTTAAAATGATTGCGTCTTTTAAATATTACCATGTTGTGATTAAGAACTTAAGATCTTGCATGTTAAAATAAATATTCCAATAATTCAGATTCACAATACAAAATGAAAATTTCATAATATCAAATTACAGGTTAAAAATTGAAACAACTAAAATAAAAACAAGTTTGGTTGTGGAGCTTCTTTGTGAAAAATGTTTCTTGTTTAAAATGATTGCGTCTTCTAAATATTATCATGTTGTGATGATAGACCATTAAGACCTTAAGATCTTGCACGTTAAAATAAATATTCCAATAATTCAGTTTCACAATACAAAATGAAAATTTCATAATATCAAATTACAGGTTAAAAATTGAAACAACTAAAATAAGAACAAGTTTGGTTGTGGAGCTTCTTTGTGAAAAATGTTTCTTGTTTAAAATGATTGCGTCTTCTAAATATTATCATGTTGTGATGATGGACAATTAAGACCTTAAGATCTTGCACGTTAAATTAAATATTCCAAAAATTTAGTTTCACAATACAAAATGAAAATTTAAAATTTAAATAATAAATGTTAAAAAAAAAACCAAAAATGCGAATTACATTAATCAAACCATCTGGCTTCTGAATTTTGTGGAAAAAAAAGAAATTGTAATAATTGTAACTGCATTTGTCAAAAGGACTTACCATAAAAAAGGTTTTTTTATAACTTTTCATTCTTCGGTATCTTTATTTAAAAAACCAATAAACCACAAACTACAACTAGAAATGATATCTATTGCAGCCAAAGATGCTAAATTATAATTTTGTTATAAATATTCAATGAAATAAAACATTTATGACAGATAAAAAAAAATTATACACCAAAAATATCAATATTAAACAACTAACAAAAACAGAGAATGACAAACTTAGATACCTAAATCAAACTGGCATGACAATGCAATATGCAAAAAATACTGTACAAAATATTTACAATTTAATTGTATAGGCCTACATGACATGAATTTTATTTTATATTTATAAAAAAAATACATACAATAATACTCATAGTAAAATTGAATTGAAAATTCCAAAACAATCTGGCAAGGATGCACTGTATGTTCATTATTGAGACTGAAATGAGGACATGACTTGGCAAAACCACCAAGTTGTAGAAAAATTCAAAATTGAGTTATTGTTAAAACCATATTACACTTTTCACAAGCCTTAAAATGAGGGGTCAATTATAAAAATTGGACATCTATAACTGAAGTTTTTGGACAAAATACACACAAAATTCTTTAGTATTTGTTTATATTCCCTCTTGTTTATTTGCTTATTTCTCAATAACTTCCTGTTCGACAACTTGGTTGTTTTGCCATGACTAGCCTCAATTATTTTTGTTGAAATTGGAAATTGCGACTAATACATGCCTTGATCAGTATCGATAATAACTATATGTTGTATTTTTTTCAGTAAATTGGCTTATGATTCAACACCCTTAAAATGACATGACTAACAACAAGGTATTGCTAGTTGTTTTTAGAGCAATTGATATAACGGAAGAGCTTTTTGCGAAAACAGCGACAAATCATTCCACAAATTCTAACTAACCCTGGCAGTATGCTCCCATGGGAACTTCCAATGCAAACCACATGACTACACTATGCAAATATGAACTAAATATTTGAACAACATTATGACAGAGATGTTTGAAATGAAATGATGATGCTTAATACCTATAGGGTGGGTATTAACCATCAGATTGAGAAGGGCTTAAGCCTTGAGATATTTTTGGAGTTTACATCATTCAAACTTCTAATCAGAAGCCTTTTCAGCAATGGGCTTCAATTAAATTAAAACAAATTTAATCTCTAAAGGATATAAGGCGTTTTTTTAAAACCAATAAATTTGCTTTATATTTTTAGTAATAATTTTGACTGAAAATCAAAATTGTGACTCACAAAGAGTTGTAAGTTTATGGGATGTTAAAGATGAATGACCGACAAAAAAAAAATTAGACAGATTTTTGGTATGTTAGATACAATACAAATTAATTATATTTAATTGTGAAATGACAAGGTATTTTAAAGCAATTTATTTTCATTTACCTTAATTTTCACAAACTTTATGATAACAAAAAGTAAGGACAAGGTGAAAATTGCAACAACAAATTTAAGCAATATTTGTCAAAGTCCATTGATTTAACGAAGATGTGATATTGTATATAGTGGTCTTGCTTCCTTCTGTTCTTTCTGTTTTAATTACAATTATTTACCAATCACTGTAAAATATGATGTATTATAGGTATGCAAGTCCTATGAAATTGTGAAAACCTATTTGGCTAAAAAAGTAGTATGGTCAAGACTGTTTGGTTAAAGAAGTATTATGGTGAAGGCTTCAATTTAGAGTATAGACAAAAAAGTCAGAAAAAAAATCAATGAAGTAAATTTTGTACAATTATGAAAAACCTGTTGGTCTAAAAGTAGGATATGGCCAAGGTCTCAGCAGCATAAGCGGCCTTCACCTGGAATTTTAAAAGTAGAGGAAGCATCTCATCAAAAATGCAAACCAATACTACATGCCTCAGCAGACAAATGATGATTAGATAATGATATCATTAAGAAGGTCCCGTGTTTATCCCATAATTCATCACGTTCTTGGGAAGCGCGACCGGAGTACAATATTTACGAAACTATCATTTGTAAATTGATTGATTTATTTGTTTGTAAGCCTATGTGCTGTAAAATGTTAAATGGTGCGGCATCATAATTAAAGACATATTTGGCCTCTTTAAAGGGCGGGTTCACAAAAAAATTACTACTGTATTCATGTTATAGTTAATCATAAAAAGTATATTCAGCCCTATTTGGAAATTTTTAGGAATTTTTTCGCCTTGAGTCTAATGAATTAAAAAAAAATATATAAAAATAAACGCTAGATTTCATCCCTAATCTTTTACACGCAAAATAGCAAAGTGGGTAATTTTTTATAATCAAATAAAAATGGCTACTTTAAATCATATAAAAACATCAGAAATGAACAATTTTGGTTAACACACACAAGAATATCATTTGTCTATATATTTTTAGAATGACCATTGATTTTTCACAATTTATTTAAAATAACCCTCTTTCAGACAATTTGTATTTTGTATGTAAAATAATAAGGATTCTATTTTGTAATTTGAACTATCCCTTCACTTAGCGATTTTCATCTATTTCACCAATAATTATGATAGGTAATCGTAAAAATTCAGAAACAGGGCTGAATATACTTTTTATGATAAACTAAAACATAAAAGGAAGATACAATAATTGTTTTGGGTAAACCAGCCCTTTAAAGGCCCTTTACACTCTTCAATTCAATTGCCACAAAGTTTACTATTTATAAATTTTTGTCCAAACAAATCCCTCTTGCCCTCATATAGGATTTTTTTATAATATGTAAAAAAGTGACTACAGTTGAACTTCCCTGTGCAGACACCTCTCTTAAGCGGACACTTCCCTTAATGGACACTCATTCAAAAGCGTGTTTGTTTTTCCTATCTAATTAGTATACCTGCCGACTGTCACGCATTAGGCGCGAGTCTCACGCATTTGAGCCTATTTTGGACGTCTCTCACATAAATAATTTTTCTCACGCATTAGCAGAATTATCGCTCATAAACAATAATTTAAACAGCTCTTCTCATGCATGAGACAATATAGAGAAAAATATGGTAAAAGCATACCCCAAAAGAGTGGTAATTCAGGCAGAATCGGCTAAAAAATGGTCAGATAATTTTTTTTTGCTTGTCGTATCAAAATCGGAGAAGATGTGGCCCAGTGCTGGTGGCAGGGTATGTCTCACGCATTGGAGCCACAGAAAGTTGGCAGGTATAAATTAGTGCATTTCATTCATTAACAAAAAAACATTAATCAGTATAGTGACAAATTCAAAATAACAAAAAAACCTTAATCAGTATAGTGACAAAATGGCAATAGGAAAATAAAGAAAAAGATTTTTTTGTCGTGTTTATCCACCTTAACAAAAAATATGATATTACATATTTTCATTATCATTATAACAACAATAATAACGACAGTGATAAAAATAGTAATAACATTAATCAATAAAATAAATAATAAATAAGCAATAAGAAAAATTTAGCACAATAAATATGAATTCAATCAGTTGTCCTAATTCCACCTGATATTTATTGAGATTTTTACTATTTAAGTAAAGTTAATTTATGCAATTTGTCAATTTCTTAGAATATATTTTATGGATATATCAACAGGCAGCACATCCCGTAAGTGCCTGTGGACAATTTTGACTTAAAATTTTGTATGTTAATTTACTCCCCATAACTGCCCATCCAGGAAAATTTTGTACAATAAATACAAATTTCTGTACAAAATTCTTATACTGTGATGGCTGAAAATCATATTACTGAGCCAAGTGAGACTCACGGCATAAGCAGGGGCGGATCCAGCCAAGAAGAGGGGGCCCGATGGCAAGTCGGACAAGCGCAGGTAGGTTTAAACAGGAAAATGAAAATAATAGGCATGGGTCCTGGGGCCGCCTAGAGCCCGGGAAGATGCTTTTCTGAAGGATAACTCACAAAAGTCTGAAGTGGACTTACTTCCAGTGGGTCCTTCTGGTGGAGATTGGGAGATAGTTCCCTACACTTTTTCGAAGCGTGCACTGTGTTTTTTTAAAGTGCACATGATCCATGTTGTACCAATGGCTTAACATCTCATCCAAAACACTGTGCGCTAACTTGTATTTGGACCGTCTAGCTAAAACACAAGTATGAGGACACAATAAGGACTGGTTGTAACTTTTGATTAGTCAATACTGTATACTGTGAGTGACACAATCACTCAAAGTGTGTTAAGCATTGGCTCATTAGCATGCATCAATTTTGCCTTTACTGATAGCTAGATACACCTCCAAGCCAGCACCCAAACCGCAGTAATGGGGATATGCCTGCATCAAAGGTCAGAGATCTGTCAATTATACCTTGGCCAGCACTTGATTCTCGGTCATCCCGGACGTGGGCACCTCCCATCCTGATAAGACTGGTAAGAATATACTGTAGCTGGCAAGTTTCTTCATATTTTAAAATAAATTATAATACTAAACGAAATATCAAAATAGAAAAACCTTGACCTAGCATGCTCATCCTCATAAAACATCAAAATGATTTTGACATATAGGTCAAATTTAGATAAAAAACCTAATTTCTAACTGCCTGTCTTTCCTGTTTAAACCTAGAGTAAGTGATCACTAAAGAGCTGGTTTATGCCTAAGTATATACACAGGTACTAATTTACGTTAAGTGACTCAAACATAAATTAATTTGCATCTAACAACCAAAACATGCATTAATTTTGATTTTATAATTTGAAAATGCTCCGGTTTTGGTTTAAAAACCTGCAAATATAGTTGCATTTAACCCTAAAGTTTTACTTGTGGGACAGTTTTTAAGAAAATATGGTTATTTTGAAAAAAATGCCAAAAAAACAAAGATATGAAATGATGTTATTTTGAATTTCTTTTTATGTGATAGGGTGGGAAATATATTGGCATTGGGTTGGAGAAAATTAATTTGATTTCCATATGTGGCCATGTGGTATCATGACAGCCATATTGAATTACATGAAAGCTAATTTTTCCTCAACAACAACAACAACAACTAAATTTTGATAATGATTTTTACATTGATAATGGTGAAGATACATGAAAATTAATAATTATACCGAAAGTATAAATTACTTTAATGGTATTATATAAAATAGACAAAAATCAATGTTTGTTGGCAAAATCATGAAAAACATGTCATAATCTTCCCAGTTGATAGAAAAAAGAAAATCGGACAAGTGGAAAGCAAGTAAAATATGCTTTTTTAAGAAATGAAAAACTTTATATATTAAATATGGAGGGCATGTGCAGTGGAGCCAAAACATTTTAAAGAGTTATTTGTTACCCCCCAGAAGTGGTACCAGAGATATGCAGGGAAAGGTTTCCCCTAAAATACAAGTTAAGTAATGTAACTAGAAGATAGAAACATTAATTAATTTATGTTAAAGAACATGTTTTTAATTTAGTTTTAACAACCTGAATTAATGGATTAATTTGTGTATGAATTATTTTCATGATTATTATAAAAATTACACAAATCAATGTTTGTTGCCAGAATTGTGAAAAATAAACATGCCATAAACATTCCAGTTGATAGAAAGAAAAATATGGGGCAAGTGGCTGGCAGGAAAAATATGTTTTTTTACGAAGTGCAAAAGCTTTATACATAAATATAGAGCAACTACATTTTGACGACAATAGGGCGCGCCCCTCTGCGCCCCTTGGATCCGCGCCTGTATGCTATCCTAAAGTTTTTAAATCATGAGCCTACACTCAAACAAAATGGAAACGCCGCATCAGAGAAGCCATTGAAATACATCAACATCAACCCAGTTTAAACAAAGACGGTTTGGAATTGCCAGCAGTGTACTCCAGTCTCATCAGAGCAGTCCCTCAATAGGGGGCCTCTAGTTTTCTTCATCAAAAGAGGGCACCATTGTGGTGAATCACAGCCATGAGATAAGGCTGAAACCTGTTCACAGAAGAAATTCAAGTGCAGAGAAATTGTTCCGAAAGGTATCCTTTTTATATATATTTCAATCATTATAAATGGAACATAGAAGTCTTCATAGTGTCATGGGGCAAGTAGAGGGCAGGAAAATTATTATTTTTTTTTCAAACTGCAAAACTTTACATATTAAATATAGAGGCGTATGCAGTGTAGACAAAATATTTTGAAGAATTATTTGTCAGTAGTACCGGGGTACATGCTGTGAAAGGCTTACCCTGATAAAACAAGTAGTGTAGCTTGAAGATGGAAATTATTTTATGTTAAAAATGTGTTTTAATTTATTTTTAACAACCTGAACATGGAGTAATTTGTATTTAACAACCCACATAATACAAAATTATATTAGCCTCACAACCTGGCCAAATATTTATTAGATTACTGTTGCTAACCATTTTATAGCTGTATGTTTTATAGCCATGAAAAATTTTATTTCACAAGCTACAAAGTTTACAATTTATGGACTTTACTAAACCATTATTACTGATCATGGATAACATGTCTGTAATACAAAGAAGCGATTTTTGGTTTCAACAAAAACAGTACGATTTGCAAAATGAATAAATTGATTAAATTTGCGAAGAGCAATTACATCTAAAACTTGTACAAACTTACAAAAGAAAAATAAGGAAACTAAATATAAACAGCGATATGCTCCTGGGAGTAAGTGACATTTTTAGTTATTTTCTAAATAAATTCACATAAATTTGTATTGATGAATACCAGTGGCACTGTAGCATGGTGGTTAGCATGCTTGCCTTCCAATTCCGAGGTCCTGGGTTTGAACCTGACTGAACGATAAGTTGGTTCCCACAAGATAACAACGCCACTCCCCAAGCCTCATGAAGAGACTTGGTTTAGAAAGCATGCCGTAGATCTCATCCTGTAAGTGGCGAGTAAACTTGCTGTTGGATGTGACACAAAATAAACAAAAAATTTAGTGTACAGGTTAGAAAGCCTCACCTACCGTCATCAGTAGCAGACAGAATCAAAATTGTGGTATGAATTGACAGAGAAGCAAACTTTATCATTTTGGCCACACACAGACATGGACACACCCACACACACAGACAATTAGGCATGATACAGCAAAACCACCAAGTTGTAGGAAAATTGAAAATTTATTTTGTTAAAAACATATTACACTTTTCATAAGCTTTAAAATGAGAGATCAATTATCAAAATTGTATACACATATACACATATTTTCTTTGTATTTGTTTATATTTCCTGTTGTTTATTGGCTTATTTCTCAATAACTTCCTGTGCGACAACTTGGTCGTTTTGCCATGACTGGCCTCAATGGAGAGCTTGTGTCATAGTTTATTGTTCCCTCTCAAACTTTGTTTGGCGGAACAAAAAACAAAAGTAAATAAAAGAAATTAGCTGAAATCGGCAGTGTCATGAATATAATTTTGTGTACTTTAAAAAATGTTACGATTTTGGATTTCTTTTAAAATATACTACAATTAATTAAGACTCAGCTTGCACACACCTTAAGCAATTACACAATAAAAGACAACATAATGGAAGGAGAATGAAATAAAAGACCTAATCAGATTATTCCTAAACTCAGTCCAGATTGTAAAGTTTTCTTTGACAAAAAAATTTGCCATGTCTATATATGATCATGATGATGTCACACCATGACCATACATAGAAATATCAATACCATATATGGGTTTGATCAAAGTTATTTGTCAAATAAATTTGATAGTCTAGACTGAGCTTAAAGTTAAAACTTACTTTTGGCCCCTATGAGGGCAGTGTTTACGTTTATGGTTCAGCTCTCCACAGATATGGCATCCTGTCTTCAGGTCATTGCACCTATGGTTTGGCAGCATACACTGTTTGCAAGTTGTACAATGGACTCTCACTAGGAAAACGGAGAAAAAACATAAAATATAAGTGAAGGATATAAACTCTCCATAAGGTCATGTGATTTCAAGTGTATTTTCTCATGGATCAAGTTTTCAGGGGAAATAGTTTTTGGCCTATAAACTTTAATGACTCTAAACTTTTAATCCTTTTTAGCATGACCTACTTAATTACTGCGAGCCAATGTGGCTACAAACGTGTATAAGCTTTGAATTAAAGAAAAAATGGAAATTATAATGGAAATCTTAGGCTAAATGTTATGGAATCTGACAGAGTGCATCAATAGAAAAATTTGATTGCAACTTAGCAAATGCATTACTATACTCTACAGGGTGATCGCAGCATGTGGCATAATAGACGCTCGCCTCAACTGAAATTCACAACTTTCCTCAAATATCATTACCATTCAGTTTACTACAAAACCCAAACATTTAGGATTGTCTCAGCCCTCTGGCTATGACTCTATTCTAATAAAATGTTTACGTTTTATGAGAACGAAGTTTATATAAAAATATCATAGGGATTCCCCAGTAATACATTGTTTTATCCATAGAACAATTCTTAAAAATGCAAAATTGAGAATGATCCATAAGATTCTGGTAACATCTATTTCCAATTTGTATTATAGTCAAACCGTTAAAATCGGGATCGGGATTCCACTAGAATCCCGATTGGGATCAAGATTTTTTCACCAGGCATTCCGAAAAATTCTGGACCAAGATTTTTGGTCAGGATTCCTGACGGTACGGTCATATCCCAGTGGGATTAGGCCATGTCATATTATCCCGGTGGGAGATTCTTAACAATTCCAACATTGTGGGAATTCATCCCACCTGGATCCAGACAGGATGACCAAATCCCAGTGGGATTAGGCCATCTCACTGGAATCCCAGCAGATCCCACTGGGATCTCTCTGGGATCCCGCTTTCATTTTTTACAGGGAAGATAATGGCACTGTTGCTTGCTGGTTAACATATTTGACTTCCAATTCAGAGGTCACTGGTTCAAACCTGTACACTAGGATCTTTCCAACAGTCTAACCCAACAGCACCACTCCATAAAGCCTGTTTTCCTGTCGATCGTTATTGCAAAATCGCCGATTTGAAACATCGTTTTGAATCGTTATATAAAAAAGTTAAAAAATTAACAATAAATTTCTAATGTGGCAGGGCCACAAATCACGCTGGACCGCTATATTTCCATTATTTACTATGCTTTGCGCAACAAAATTCGTAAATCTTCGCGACGAATTAAAATCGCAATAAAACAAGTTTTAGGAACTTTTCAACTGCAATTTTTATATATTAATTAGATAATTGTATATTTTATTTTCTGAAGCAAGTTACAACTCCCGATAATGTAATAAACAAACAAAAGGCATGATTTATTTCTAGGCCCAAAACATGTAAATTCTTGCCGCGGGCAATGTTGCCTTGCGAGCACCCAAATTTAATGATCCAAATCATCAAAGTTGAACTCGATTTAACTTTGACGATCCAAATCGTCAAACTTTTTTTTTAACGTCGAAAGTGACTGTCAATAGTTGTGAAAATTGTCATTTTTCAAAATTAACGATAGAAAACGCCGATTCAAATCACCGTTTTTGGAATTAATGATCCACAGGAAAACAGGCTTAAGGCTGTTTCCAGATTAACCAATTTTTCTTTTACAAAAAACTTACCCTTATATGGTAAGGGCATGTCCATGTATGGTCATGATGTGATGTCATCATGACCATATAGAGATATATTAAAAGTTTTTTGTCAAAGCAAATCCCGTCCCATGAGACTTAGTTAGAAAGGATGATGTAGTTCTCATCCTGTATGTTGTGAGTAAACCCGCTGTTAGATGCGACAAAATAAAAATGAAAAAAATAATAAAAATGTACAGATTAATAATTTTATAACAAAAAGGTCTAATTTTATAATTTTATTCAAGCAATCAATGAAAGATTTCGCAACAATTATACAGCTCCAAAACCTAGAAATTCCAGCACGTCTGTTGAGATGGGGTGGGGGTGGAATGGTTACAATGTTTTAGAAGTACCAGGATGGGTATGGTGCCTGGCAGGGTACTGGTTTCAACAATTTGGTTTAAGCAACTAAAAAATTTGTTGTAAAAATACTTTGGCAGTGTCCAGCAGACATAGTTCATTAACAGAAACTAGATTTTCTTTTGCAAAATTGTGCAGGAATTTTTCTGTTTACAAAAAAAATAAGTAAAACATTGGATCTTGGAATTTTGAACAAAAGATGTTATTTTCTCATCAAGAAATGAAAATAAACTTGTATAAAATACTAGAGTATAGCAGAATAGACAAAATTAATTCACTTCAATGTGAAAATTACATAAAAAAATAAAAATTGTTGTACAATTTATGTTTTTAGTTCCAAGGTGGCCTGATATGAACAACTATATCCTGTTACTGCATCTCTGGTCTATAACTTTTGAAGCCCTTGTGGGATAATATAGGAGTTTTACCATTACTGTTCTAGTTTGAATATTATCCTGGGAATGAAAAAGTAACTAAAATGTTCTTTGACAAGAGGATTCAAATATACTATTTGATTGTACTCTTTCAATCAAGCATTAAATCTATATAAATTCAAACAAAATTTATGATAATGAGTTTTACAAACAGTTATAAAGTACAGTAAAAAACAGTTTTTTTATAATAAAATAAACTTTAAAACACTAATAAAACATATGATGTTTAAACACAAAAAGGTAAACTACTCTACAACTGCAAAATCTATCTCCCGTGAGCAGGCAGCATGTTTTCTTGAAAAGCGTCCCCTTACGGGAGATGGAGGCTTATGAGAGTTTTTGGTCATTAGAGAGGCAAACCTTTAAAGGGGAACTCCGGGATTAAAATTTCTATGGATAAATCTATAGAATCTATTCACTGATGCTATATTTTTTTTTCTCTCTTGGTAACATAGAATGGTACGGTATAATTTAGTTCATTAGACATATACCAGGGCCGGCG
>JAOTQE010088120.1:0-14996 GCA_025631205.1 Nesometra sesokonis
CCATTTTTGAAAAACGCCCTCTATAGACTGACAGAGTGCCCCGATTTTTTGGCACCCCTTCCAAATTTGATACTTATACCCTAAAAAAAAATTTGGCGCTTTTGTCCGACGTGTCCCCATTTCGTGAAAAATCACTGCTTAGCCACCCCACTATAAACACATTAAACAGTTTTAAAATACGAAATTGCAACTTTCAACGTGAAAAATTGGTCTAAAACAAATTTTAAAAAGTTAAAATTATTTAGGCAGTATCGTATGGTGTTGAAAACAGGGACGTAAGTTAAGGTCAAAGAATAGGCAGCAGTGGTGGCGCCAGGATTTCTCCGACGGGGGAGCCCATGGTCCCCGACAACGAAAGGGGGAGACGCCCTTTCCAAGGCCCGGGTGGGCGTGGTTACCGGTTTGGTTTGACTAGCAAAAAAAACACGTTATTTTTCAATTTTGCGTGTCTCTGTAAGCTACCCTGTTTTCCCCCATTTGAATTATACATTTTTAATGATTTTCCCCGACAAAAATGATCAATCCTCCCCAACGTTGACGAGCCTTCCACAACGGGGCCCTTCCCCACGTTATTTCCCCATTTTTCGTGTCCTCGTAGACTACCCTGTTGTTTTGTCCATCTGTATGTTAAGATAAATAATATTAAGATAAATGATGGGACCAGTTTTGAGCAGGGATTAGACTAGCCCACACGATCAGATTTATAATACCAAATAATGAGTTAGCAACCAAGTCGTAGTGAATACTGTTAATATACCGGGTGGGCATAAACAAATTCTCGGTAGTTTGACACTGGATATCTCCAAAACCCTTATGCGCCAGCTTCTAAACATTTTCACACTCAGGGGACATCATGTCCTTAATATAGAGGCCAAATGTCAATTTCATCTCTTAAAAATCATAGGGCCAAAATCAATAATACGAGTCAAAAACGCACATTCCAAACTGTGTCTATTGCGAACAAAGAGTTTTTGGTTGTCCACTGTTGGAAATCTGTGCTTTCCAAATTTCTAATCACGTTGTTGATTTAACTTTTAATTGATTTTTCAAAAGTGAAACTTATCTTGTAGAAGATTGTCTTAAACACTAGTGTCAGAAAAATTGTTGATATGATCCTTGATTTATCCTTGATTGATGCATGTCATAAAAGCTCAAGCCCGCTATGACAGCTGACACGCGATACAATGGGAGTCACCGGAACTTGTTTTTTGGGAGACAATGTTGTTATTTTAATCCTGTATAAAAACTAGTCAGGCCATGATCTTGAAAATTGGTCAATTTAATACCAAAATAATGCCACTTTATTAAGTTTTAAATGATTTAAACATAGGATAGTGGAGCAATGCATCATCAAAGTACAATTTTGTTTTATGCACACCCGGTACCTCGACCAGATGTACGTAAATATAAAGGAGTTCGGTATGCGTGTTGGTATTTGTTTTTTGTTTTATTTTATTTCAATCACACACAACAGCGGGGAGCCCGCCACTTACAGAATGGATCAATAAAACTATAAAAATACATTTCAATATATACACAAAATAAGACTATAAAATACTGGTGTAATTTAGAAAATAAAGTATACATTCTGTTTAAAAGATTACAGCTAAATGGTAAATAACTAAGAAAAAAAAATTAAACAATACATCAGGACGCCATTGTATTACCTGTAGCTGATTTTATGTTTAAAAGTAGAGAAACTGTTGGAAAAAATATCGATTGTATTATCGTTAGCGAAAGTACTATATATAGCTTAGAAATTCAGGAGACAATTCCATTTTTCGTGGGATTAACCTTGATTATTTGGAATATTCAGATAGGAAAATAAAAACTTAACGGAATAATGCCAGTGGTAAAAACATACATATACTACATAGTATAAATCGCACGAGAACATTATCCCGAAGTTCTTTTGGGGGTTAAGATCGGACGTTCCAGGTGAAAAGTGATATGTATGTGCAGCCAATACAAAATGTAGACGAACAAGACGAAAACGTTTGGATGACATTAGGGAATCAGAAAGTTGTTTTATTGTGTTGTATATGTTTTTTCCAGGCCAAACTTAGCCTAAACTACAACAGTCTGGTTGGCCCACAGATATCCAACCCCCCCCCCCCCTTCAACAATTCTCAACCGTTACATTTCACTCGGACATTTTTCCCCATAGGACAGTTTTCCCTCCAGACATACTTTTTACAAAGGTTAATTCTGATTTTGATTATGTAATTTAAAACTATTTTGTGTTTATAATAAGGTAGGTTGTTTCCCATTATTCAGATTATTTTGTAGACCAAAGAAATACTCTAATAGAATGAAATTACTATTTTTAATTTTTTAATCTATTATTTGTGTTTCATTATTAAGCTTCAAAGACGATGCTTATTTCATATACACTTGTTTGTGTTTTTACTGATCTCTATCTTATCTGCAGTTGTACTCTACATTATGTTTTGAAGGTTTTAAATACTATGCCTTACCCTTCGTATCCTTTCTATTGTGTTTTTTTAAATTCTAATAATTGATTACTGTAGTAACCAAACACGCATAAGAATTGAATTCCAAAACTTTAATTATTCGTCATTCCATCACATAATATAATTGCACACATACTAGAATACATTCAATACATTTTTTAATGAAAAAAGGACTATTTTTTTTATAAATTACGATTAAAGTACTTTGTGTTTCTTCTTACTGATTTTGCTATATTATTAATTTACTTATTTCTACCAATACCACATTTAATAATGTACATTCCACAAATACATTACATAAAATAAATGGAAAATAAAGTTATAATAACTATATCATTATTAAAGTAATATTTCTTTTCAATGATTTAGCACAATATTAATTTAACCATTTTTAATATTACCAGATAATGTACATTGCAAACATGCATTACATAATCACCCAGAAGGGCCCCAATCTCAAAACACGGGATAAATCAAATCAAAGTCAAATGAAAGAAATAAATAATAATGTTAAAATAACTAAATCATTAGATGAATATTACGGTATTTTTTATACTGACGGTTACACACATTACCTACCATTATGAGAGTACTCTTTCTTTTAACTGATTTAACTACAGAATTAATTTACTCGTGTTTAATAATAGCAGATAATTAAAAACACACATTCATTGTACTGGACTACCTTACATACTAGAAATGAAAAGTAGTGAGTCGGCCAGAAAATCTGTTAAAAAACTTACTGTAGTAGGCACCCGTTACTGTATTTTCAATAACACGACTTTTTTAACTCCAGCTAGACGGAGCTCAATGCGTACTCGTGTGATTAATTAATTGATCTTTGTTTAGTCCTGGTTGAAAAGTTGCGAGGCTGATTAGTATTTAAATTTTTTCTTGATAGCCTTTACACAGAGTGAGATTCGAACCCACAAACATATTTCACTTTCAGTTACGAAACAACGGCGCTGCTGACTCGTCCATGCACACGCTTAAATAGGAGTAGTGTTTCTAAAGGATACAATGGACAGTCACGAAATGCTACAAAGAAAAGCAATCTACAACGATACCACTACTACTCGTGTGATTAATTAATTAATGGATTTTTTTTGGTCCTGGCTGGAAAAGTGGCGAGGCTGATTACAGTATTTTATTTTTTATAGTCTATTGTACATGTTTCAAATTTTGATGGGGAATCTGGGACGTTGACAGTGTCTGTTAGACCCACGGCCACGGTCTTGTCCTATAAAATAATTTTCAAAATAGTCGGGAATATTGACAGCATCGTCAGGTAGCTCATCCTGTAATATTTCAAATAAATCGATGCCGTTATCTTCTGGAACAAATGCCAGAGATGGTTGCATACGAATTGTAATACACAAATCGTCGTTATCGTGATATGTCTGTTGTTGTAATCGATAAAGTATTTTTAAAACTACCGGTACCTTAAAGGTACCATCTGCAAACCAATTATCTGAATTTTGGAGTAAATCCAAGCAATCATCGGTTACAAAAAACACGTCTGTTGGCTTCATTGTTGTAATACTGTAGAAAACGTTCTTCTCATGGGTAACCTGAAAACATGATAACAAAAGATTAATTTAATAACAACGATAACATTATAGGGTCATTCTTGAGTAAAATGGTCTTGCTGAAAAAAAAAAACAAGGAGTCATTCAGCCACAGTGATTATATAAGCGCAACACTTTAAGCTTGAAGTAATTTTTACAGTCTCAGTGCTCTGGCACAGTGGAAATATAAGAAAATCTTCTCGGACACATTGTTTCCAAATTACCCGCTTTAGATGTTAGCGACCTTGTTGCTCGAAAGCAGGCCTTATGGCCCACATACGTGCCTGCACATGCTGACAACACCGTAATCATCGGCTCCGATGGACTGCCAAAGAAGATGATGTCAATTGTTGGTGCTAACATTATTAACTCAAATAGCACAGCAGGTTCATTCCACAGTCATGGGGCTGACACTTTCTATCTAAATCTTTATGACCAGGAAACATGGGAAATAGAGATATGTAATATTAGTTAATATTAGTATAACACAAAGGTACCAAAAGATAAACCTTGTTTAATAGTATAAACATTTTTTCGATGATGTTAATTTGATATAAGTTAATTTTAAAATAATTTGGTCATTTTGAAGTGACAATCTTTAAGTATAGGATGTACACTTAATGAAATTACTAATAATAGAAAGGAAAACAAAACAGCAATAACCTTGTATTCATCAGGTGAGATAAGCTAAATAAGGTTGGCAGGAATTGGATGTAGATTCCAGCTGATTGCCGTCTGCGTATGGTACGTCGGATATACATGAATAGTTGGAAGTTGTACTGATGCATCTTCAGAAATGTTTGAGACGGAAGAGTTATCATGCTGTTCCCTATATGCTTTGTGCTTTACGTTGGCTCGCACTCGTAACATTTCAGTCCTTGCACGATTTGGAATATATATGTAAGCATACTGTCTTCCAATTTCTTCTCCACATTCAACGTTTGGTTTGAACTTTGCTGTTCACATTCATAGGAAATGACATCCAATTTGATGTACTCCATTCTGAAAACTGAAGTAATGAAGACATCAACTTAATTTATACTTGTTTTACACTAACTGTTTTGACAATCAAAAATATACAGAATTTGAGGTGTCTTTGATGCTTTTATGTAGATTTTTTTTTAAAAGTTATATACCAATAAGAAAAATAGCATACAAAAACTATAGAGTAGGTAAAATTAAAAGAAACATGCATTATTTAAAAAAGGCTTAACATTTGATGTTTCATCATCATGGCCATATCCGTCGGCTTGGGCCTAATATATGGCTTCCTTTGCCGATCCAGTTTCAACAAGAGAGAGTCTCTTGGGAGGTCTGTCTGCCAACGCGGTATTTGGTCTACCAAACAAACAAGAAAAAGAACCCCTTTAGTCGGTATAACTGACCAACACGTTGTTTGTGCTGGAAGCTCATGTATCCCTTCATAAGCCCAACTGCCTTAGCTTGCTGTGGCACTGGACCTATGATTGGGGCGAGATTGAGTGATTGAATGCCTGCGCAGACCTATGACGACTGGCGAGCGGCGAAGAAAAGGTACGGATACCAGGCACGGATCCAAGGGGGCCCAACGGACCCAAATTCATGAAAAGAGTTTAGAGCTGCATTCAAGCATACAGACATACATACATACACTGCATACATCCATACATAGACGGACAGACATATGAACGTACGCGACTCAAGGACGCACGCCGCACGTAGATACGTACGTACGTACAACTTTGTAGAAGAAAACTAGGCATATAGTATAAAACAAAAACCACAAAATACAATAAAACTTTGAATATAAATAAAATTAAATGAAAATATAATATTTAAAAAAAAATTGTATTCGGTTACAGTATATTATAGATAAAAGGTGTAGAATGAGAAGGAATCGCTGCTAATCATACGATCAAGAGGCTTTTATAATGATATTTTAATAATGAAACAAAAGGTTTCATTTTAAATTTTTAATAACTTGATTGATGAATTAAATTGTTTGTTTTGACAGATCTAATTTTCTTCTGAAGTTTAGTGAAGAATATGTTGGTGAAACATATCTGTGGTTAAGATTTCTCCTGCGTGATCACATAGCATATGATGAACTATCTCGTGAAGACCACTTAGCAGTACATCTATTCAATTATCTCTTTAGACACAAAGATGAATCATGTGTTCTACAATTTTTGTTAGAAATTGCTGAAGTGACAGATATTCATTCTGCAATAAAGATGATAAAAGATTATATTGAAGAGTATGGATGTAAAGTCTCTGCCAGCAAGGAAGTTATGAAACTATCGAAATACCGCAAAGTATTTTTTAAAGCTTTGAGAGAAGTGGCAGACGACGAAATCCCAAAATTGGCAGCTGGCTACAAGCAAGATTATAGAGAATTTAAGGATAAATGGGATTTAATACTTTACCTAGAGAAGTATCAACACTTAAGCTCACATGATGCTAAAATATATTTTGCAAAGTTGATCAATCCAACAGCACGTGAAATATTCCTAGGTATGTTTGGTTAAATGTAAGCCAGAATGTGGTTTCTTTCACTGTTTTTTTTTGCATTTGTTCTTTCCTTATCCTTATTTTATCTAGCCTTGACAATAATTTTAATGGAAAATCTAGGCGATGTTCATCAGTTTAAAAGATAAAATTAAAAATGACAAAAATACTGTTATGATCCAAACATACTAAAACCCCATCCCACAATATTTTTAATTGGAAACCTAGCGTTAATTAGTACCAAACCACACCCATCAACACCAGTGACTGTTATCACAACTGGCTAATATGAATACAATGTTAGAGACATACATCCAGCGAAGAGCAGACCTTACTGATGAAAATGGAAAAGAAGGAAAGAAATAAAGACAAATAAATACATTATTAAGAAACCCGTTTTCATAATACTATATATGGTAGGTTAGAGACGAAATGATATTTTATATTTGGATACTGTTATGATTCAGACATCTATAACTCCAAAACTAATTTTAATTTAACGGTGGATTTATATTACATAATACTATTAACCATAACATTCTTACAAAATGTTCTTAAAATCTAAATATACCATGTCATATGGTCTTTAAGAAACATGTTTTCATAATGGAATATATGGACAAAAAGATGTGAAATTTGAATTGGATTAACCAATCAAACGGGCTATACAAAATACCCTTATGTAAAAATTTGTTTGTTATCTTGTCGACAAATAGTTATCCTAGTGAATGAAACGTTTGATTTGTAACCTGCATTTTTGAAAATTACTAAATGTGTTTAAAAATATATCAAATTTTCTACCTATGAATTGTTGGTGATCGGCCTAAAATACTTACCAACTGTGACAGATATTTAAGGTGTTCAATTCAAATTTTGCAAGAACATATGACGTATCCGTTTTCGTATTCTTATTTCGTAAAGCTGCGAAAACTCACTATTAATTTCAGCGCGAGTTCAATTTCCCTTCACAAAAAAGACCCTTAGAATGTCTATTGTGGTGTATTGCTGTCTAGTTTAATATCGTCAAATTGAAACTTTCCTAATTCATAAAGTGCTCACTCTACAGTGTTTGTACACTGTTTTTACACTTATTAATAGTTTTTTTAGTATTAGTTTTTAACCAATTTTAATGTCAGCACATCCTTAGTGATGTTGGTTCAAATTAGTTGTATAAACTTTGATTTATTGTACTTGACAGCATATCTTCTCATATGATAGAAGAGGTTAAAGTTTGATAATTTAAAAAATACAATTTTCAAAGTAATTAAGTTATGATATTATTACAGTTAATGATGGATAAGCTGTGAGACATACAAAACCTATGTAGTTTTAAGAGTTTTAGCGTTAATTTAAATAGCCATAAGTACAGTTTTTGTAAATATAACGTTTGATTTATAGCGTTTGACGGCAGATATTATATTGCGGTTTTAACGTTTATAAATATACAATTTTTCATGCAAAACATTCCAATATTACTACAGTTTGATGAATAAATACAACAAATGCAGTTTTAAGTTAGGAAAAATCCTAGTTCCTATAGTTCAAAACTTTTTTCTGTAGAGTTTTTTGTTCCGTAATGAGCTTTCTGATACAGTATTAGGCCCTATTATCATCATCATCATCGTCATTACCGTCATCATCATCATCATCATCATCATTAATCATCATCATCATCATCATCAATCGTCGTCATCATTGTCATCGTCATCATCGTCGTCGTCATCATTGTCATCATCATCGTCGTCATCATCACCATCGTCGTCATCGTAATCATCATCGTCATCATCACCATCGTCGTCATCGTAATCATCATCGTCATCATCATCAATTATTATTTAAACTCCGTCTACTGACTAGACTGGACATCGAGCACTTTTTCCAGGGTAGTATTCATTAAGCCTAATATTCGTCTTCGAATTTTATTTTTTTTTAAATTGAATGTTTCATATTTCTATGTTTTTTTAACAATATGCATGACAGACAGACATACAATTAAAAGCTAACAAATTTAGAGATATTTTCTGCATTTTAAAAATGCATGGTATTATGAAAATAGCCTATAAGGCGCTCTGTGCCATTTTATATACATTTATTTTTACTTTTTCTTTACGTGTACAATATTGTATCAAACATGTATTAAATCTGTTTTAAGAAGCATAATAGCCGTTTGCAGTGTATTTTACTAAATTAGTGGTTTAATATTTGCACCGAGTTGTTCGTTTATAAGATTGAAGTTACAAGGCCCAACAAAATAATTAGTAATACTAAGTATTGTACGAAACATGTATTGAATCTGTTTTTAAGAAACGTAATAGCTGTTCGACGTGTATTTTATTAGTTTAATTTTTTCACAGAATTTATAAGATCGAAGTTACAATTAGGCCCAACACATATTTACTATTAACGATTAAGCACACAATTTCAACCGGTCGGTCGGAAATCTTTTTTAAGTACTTATATTATTGTATTTTTAATAACACGACCGTTTTAAATTGAATACATTCATTAGATACCGTATCAAAGGCTGTCAGTAGATTTCCTTTAGCATGATCCACTGACTACTAATAATCATATACCGGACTGGAAAATACAAAATTTCCCATGAAACAGAACACAAGAAAAAAAAAACAATTCAGAAGAATACACCTCACTGAACAGAGAAAAGGTTATGAACTATCGTACATTTGTGAGAGGATTTTCAAGGAGTCCGGTCCCCGCACACCCCGCTAAGCACTAACTTCTCAATGGCTTCTTTTGAACTGTTTCATCGCTACGTAATCAAGGTACCGCTACCTTACTTACAATCTTGACTTGTTTGGATCACAAAAGTAAACCTGCTCACAACGACCATTTTTTCTTTAATTTCTATAGTATTTAAATTGAATTTGAATTTTTACGTGATGAGATATCTAATATAAAATTTTTGATGCATCACGTATGTAGTTGTTGAGCTATTGTCATGCCAAACAGTGGCTGATCAAAATTATTTTTGTTTTGGAAAGGGGTTAGGTGACCTTAAAAGTGTATGATCCCGGTTTCCAGCCTGACGAGCAAAAACCAGTTATTTCACTATTTTTCCTACATACCCAAAATAGCTATCTTCGTATCCTCATTCGTGGGTATTTACAGCTGCAGGGAACAGTGAATTTACAGCATTTGAAAATAATTTTTCGAAGCTGAAGAATGGGGTGACAGGGGTCCTACCCGCCTAATCCGCCGCTTCCAACTACAGGAAATTCTTCAACTATTGTCATTCGAATATTTGAAATTTCTTTCATGCTGCTCATGTCCAGTTTACAACATGGCACGCGGAGACCTGTTGAAATACAGTAGTACTGTTCAATGTCAAATACACATACTTCTAAGTAACTAGAGATGCACTGTATTGTCACTCGAGCCTTATAAATTTCATTAATTTAACATACAGAAAACCTTGTCAGGGGCGCAGCCAGGATGGAATGAAGAGGGGGGGGGGGTCAGCAGTGGTGGCGCCAGGATTTGCCCGAGGCATGGTCCCAACTCGAGGGTCCCGGGTGGGCGTGGTTGCCGGTTTTGTTTTGACGAGCAAAAAAAAAAAAACATTTCATCATTTCCTCTTTTTTATTGAAATAGGTTATGCGAAGTTGAGTTTCGGTCTGCATTATTAGCGATGGCTGGTTTACAATTCATGCTATTCACATTATACCTTTTTACTAGAAAAAAAAATTCTTAAAAATTTTGGGGGGTCCTGACCCCTCCCCTTCCCGATCCCTCCCCCCTCTGGCTGTGCCCCTGCTTTTCAACTGATTTAGAGATATGTCACTTAAATATACATTCATAATACAGTAATCTTGTTTGAGGGGGCTTAGGGGGATCGGGGCGAGGAAAAAATGAGAATTCATCTTCCATTAAATGCCCCACGTGATCAGTGTCTCAAACAACCTCTCCTAATCCGAACTCCTTATGCCCAGCTTTAGAGGGTGTGTAGGCGAGATTCTGACGCCTCAAAACCCGATTGCTCCGGGCTGGTGGTGCTCGTTATCCTTTTAATGTAGTCTACCTAGGAGACAGTCACTCTGATCCCGATCTCGGGTAGATGGGACTCGTAGTCCTGGCTTCTCGGTCCAACCAACTATGAGTTAGAGACCATCAGTGACTTCACAATCTCAACTAGCCAGTCGTATTGCTGTCACTTCCCGCTGGATTTCCTTGTTGCCTTCTTCTGACGTCATCAAAATACTGTTTGTTGATTGGAAAAATTCGATTTCATGAAGAAATAACACATGCCACATTTGAGGCTAGTCA
This sequence comes from Nesometra sesokonis, assembly GCA_025631205.1. NCBI lineage: Eukaryota > Metazoa > Echinodermata > Crinoidea > Comatulida > Antedonidae > Nesometra > Nesometra sesokonis. The sequence continues at coordinate 10,814 of JAOTQE010088120.1, forward strand.
TGGCAAAACCACCAAGTTGTCGCACAGGAAATTATTGAGAAATTAGCCAATAAACAACAGGAAATATAAACTAATACAAAGGAAATGTATGTATATTTTGTTCAATAACTTCAGTTGTATATGTCCGAATTTAATAAGTTACCCCTCGTTTTAAAGCTAACGAAAATTGTAATATGCTTTTAACAATAACTCAATTTTCAATTTTCCTAAAACTTGGTGGTTTTACTCATTTTTATTTCAACATGTGAAGGATTTGGACACCTGCAAAATACAATAGACACCATTTTAAAACTATATGACGTCACAAAAATACTGCATTCTGATTGAACGAGGTCAAATTTCAGTTTGATGACATAATACAGTCCAAATTTCTATTTTAACATACGAGGGATTGGACACCAGTGCAATTCAATGTAGGCCTATACATTTTCAAAGGTGCATTACGTCATCACATCATAGTGTTCAAAACGTTTGGCCTCGTCCAATCAGAAAACAGTATTTTGGTGACGTATAGTTTTGAAATGATGTCTATTCTATTATACTGGTGTCGAAACCCCATGTTGAAATACAAATGCTTTAGGCTATGTCTTCATGAAATTGAAATTTTTGCCTCATCCAATCAGTAATACTATTTTGATGACGTCATACAGTTTTGAAAATGTGGTAATTGAAATCCACAGGTGTTAAACCCCTTAAATGTTTAAATAAAATGTTACATGTATTATGGCTTTATCTTTAATGAAAATTGGTCTCGTCCAATCAGTAAACGGTATTTTATGACGTCATTCAGTTTTGGAAATATGCTCCTTGTATTCTATGGGTTTGAAATACAAATGTGAAAGGAAAAACAAATCAAATTTTTGGTATCGTCCAATCAGAAAACAGTATTTTGATGACTTCATACAATTTTGAAAATGTGTTCATTGAAATCCGACCTCTTTATATGTTTAAATAAAAATGTTAAATGGATTATGTCTTTATCTTCTACTGAAAATTGATTTCGACCAGTCAGAAAACATTATTTTTATGACGTCGTACAGATATGTTCATTGTATTCTACGGGTCTAAAAACCCACCGGGGATGATCTACGATAACCTTTTCAAGCATTTGAAATTACACTCCATTCTGGCTCACTGTGCGACGGCCTCATGAATCGAGGTCACATAATTAGTCTACAAAAATTAACAGTTGCTGCTTGGAATATCAGATTATTACTTACCAAATACTCTGGAAGACGTTCTGCTCTTGTCAGTAAAGAGCTCCATCGTTAAAACGTATCCATTACTGCACTGTCTGAAGTCCGTATAGCTGGCACTGGTGAAATGAAGGAAGAGAGCCATACATTTTTCTGGTTCGATTCTGATGTGTACAAGGACAAGCAGGGATAGGTGTTGCTATTGAGAACTCGCCTCGACAGGAAGTTCGACGAACATCCAAAAGCATTATCCGATTGCCTGATGCCTCTCCGCATTCATCTGGACACAGCCACCTTTGTGTTATTGCAACTTATACCCCAACTCTTCTTCGTTTTGTTCATGGCAAGGATAAAATAATTCTTGGAGATTTTAAATGCTCGTGTTGGGTCCAACCATGAAGTATGGTCCTTAGTCATTAGACATTTCGGTCATCCCGGTTTCGGTTTTGACAAACAAAAGCATGGAAAGTGTAACGCGATGGCAAACGCCTTCTTACACTCTGCACATAATTTCAGCTGACCATTTACCATTAATTTTTCAACCTACCAGACCACCATTATCTGGAGTTTGTGATTACCGGTGGAGGATTTTAGGGGGATTTAACAGGCTTAAGCCCTCGCTAAAATTGACCCGATTTCGCCTTCAACGACAATTGAATACTGAACATAGATGTACAGTGGCTGTATATAGAGACTAATAAGAGGTAAAGGTGAACCTGTTATTGCAAGCAGTTTGTTTGCTTGTCAAAACCGAAATCGAGATTTAAGCCTGGATAAATAAACCCTTGATGCGCCTCTGATTACGAGGAAACTCAGATACTAGATGTTTGCATTACTCGTGCAATGCGCGGTGCTGATAACAGACCACATTCTCATCCGTTCGAAAGTCTTCGCACTCAGCAACCCAGAACAGCCCCAGGCCAATGCTTGGCGTAGATGCTGGGAAGCTCCAATCTCATGTACCTTAACTCTCTACACTCAACTTGGCTATCATTGAATCCCTCTTACAGCTCTCTAGTCATTATCAATCGGTGGACTCTGACTGGGACAAACTCGCCAATGGCATCCTCGATCCAGCTCAGAAATGTATTGGCTTGCGTGAAATAAACGACGTTATACGGTTCCAAAAGATGTTGAAATAGACCAGGCTTTGTGTGTAGACCATGTGGACGGGTTTGTCGTTCCCCAAGTTGGAATCATTTCGCATATGCAAGCTGGTCATAGATAATGACCGCCCGCCATGATGATGAGTCTTGTTGGACATATCTTTCAACTAAATCAGAGATGTACTGTATTGTTACTTGATCTATACAGATTGTATTCACATGCTATACGATCTTTTCCTGTTTTCCATGTCAAATACAGAAACATTATCAACTAATTTAGAAATATGTCACTTGAATAAAATAATTTATTCATGTGCATTTCAACAAGTTTTCAACAAATGATAATGTCACTCGATAATACTCATGTTTGCCATGACAAACACAAAAACAATTTTAGCCACAACTGTCTCTTTGTCTCAAACTACATAAATTGCATAAGATGCATAGTATGCTCTTGTCTTCCAGTTTTCCATGTCCAATACAGAGACATCTTCAATTGATTTAGAGGTGTACTGTATTGTCACTCGAGCCACAAATTGTATTCACATGTTAAGATTTTGTCCAGTCTTTCAAATACAGAGACTCCTACGGTACCCCTTTAGAAATGTATTTTTTTTACTTGGACCTCATAAATTGCATACCCTGTGTCATAGAGCCAAAATGACAACCTCCATATCTATGTTTTTAAGTGGATTTAACTTTCTTTAATGATTTATCTGTGATTTAACAGTGTTCACGGCAGTTTGAATTTATATTATAAATATATTATTTACTTATAGCCGTATCTTTCCAAATTTATCTTGTAAATGCTGTATAAGTGGACAGTCTTTTTTTAAAAAATAGATTTTATAACCCGTGTAGCATAGCTCTCAACGGATTTAGTCTCACGGGAAAATGCCTCTGAAGATTTGAACCTGCGACCTCTATCATGGCGAGCGTCATAATCATTAAACCACTTAAGCTTTATGGTTGAACAGATTCAAATAACGGTCAATTACATCATCACATAAATACTACCCCCATAGGGCAAATACAAGATAAATCTGAAAAATACGACTATAAGTAAATAATATATTTATAATATAAATTCAAATTGCCGTGGATACTGTTAAATCAGATAAATCAGTCGGAGATGTACGTGAAAAAGAGGCCCTGCATATCCGGTAATTTTCCAGGACTTGTGCTTGTACGGCACTGATAACATCACAAGTCTTCACTAGGCCTCGGTCCCAGTTGCGCCGGATTACAATTGAACAAACAAATTCTGACGTGTTTAATCATGAATATAGCCTTTTGAATACTAAATAGATTAAAACATTTACACAGTTTAAGGAATGAAATAAGCATTTACAAGTATTTATTTTTAAAATTGTTTTTGTTTCAACTCAAATTTTGATGTATTATTAACAAATTTTTAAAATGTAATTGTATGTCTTCATATTTAAAGGTGACGCCCGTTAGGCTCACGGTAATAATCAGAGTTAGTAGTTGGTAGGCCTACGATATTTTTTTATCCATAAGTCATACGATGCCCATAAGGTGTGGTTTTATTAGAAATGTCAAATACAAGAGGCAAAGACTCCAAAATTCATGACATACAGACTAACAGACAGACAAATAAAAAGTTAGTAGAGATCCTTTTCGCATTTTACAAATACGTCATATTTTACAACTGTACATTTCTATTTTTATATACATAATTTACTTGTTTGTAGGCCTAATAATGTTCTTCAATTGTATTGTATAAAGTATTATTTGTGTATCTAAGGTAACCTGCAAAACATTTACTAGTAGGCCTACTGTATTTTATTTTTAAAAATACAATTGTTTACCAATAATTTAAGTTTCATCGATTTATTGTTCCCCCCCCCCCCCCCCCCC
>JAOTQE010088131.1:0-36473 GCA_025631205.1 Nesometra sesokonis
TATTCCTAAGCATTTCTAGGCTAGCGACCACCACTATTATTTCTACCCTTAACAATTGTCAATTTCAATAAAATATGCGACTGATACGTCGAAAAACAATAAAAATCCTAGCCTTATTATTACTAAAACAAAGATTACAGCTTAAAAGTTCTATGGTCACGTTTTATAATGTAATGAAATAACTGCCTTTCTTTATTATTGTTCATTGCACGCTTGAACAGAATTAGTCATTGTGTGCATATGGGTGGGTCACGGTTCACGAAAAAGGAGGCGCTGTTTGCCATCCGGCACTCAAAAAAGCTGGTGACATCCCTGAACACATGTGCTGTAATTGTGTTGTATGACATTTTAAGACACCACCAACTGGAGCTTTTGCATTGCTTAAAATTATCATTAAAACTAATTAATTTATATAAAAGGTGAATTCATAATTATATCATCCACAACCTGCTTATAAAATTTTCTTAAAATCCAAATATTATTTCATACGGTCTTTAAGTTTGGAGGAACGATTTTATTGAAACGGGATGCTAAAAAAAGATGTTTAGAGGAGTGCTTATAACATAATATATCATATCATAGTTCCCATCATGCAAGTGATGAATTAGTTGCTTTGTGACAACAAAAAATGATCATGTATACTGAATTCTACCTTCTTCTCTTTTTTAACTTTCTTCTGTCCTTTTTTATCTTTCTTTGATTTTTTCTTTTCTATCTTTTTATCTGCAGGTTCTTCAGTTGGTTTTTTCTTGCCGTCTACTACTCGATGTCCACGTACCGGTATCTTCTCATGATCATCAAGAGGTCTGTAAGAAAATCAGAATTATATTTTAACTGTATAAAGTACTAGACTGCTTACCTCACAACAAGAGGTGGCGTCCTATGTTTGCAAATACTACTGTCATTATATTCCTGAATGAATATGAAAAAAATAACACTCTCCAACTAGGTGGATGTACAATGTTACATTACTAGGAAGATATACCGAGCAGCAGAGTAGTGTTATTGGTACCTTAAGGTCATTATTGTTGTATGGCAGTTTTAATTAGTCTGAAGGTCTATTAATGACTGCATTTTCCTATGTCCTTTTAAGACATTGCTGACAACATATCATTGGCAGTCTCTCTTGAGAGGGGAGCTGACCTTGTCTTAATTGATAAATTTATGGTTTTTGGTCATAATAGGATAATGTTAATGTTATGTGTGAATGGTAGTTTTTATAGGGTTAACTCTGTTAACTACCTAGATCTACCTTTTCACTACCATTATCTATCATGGTAACTGTAGTTGGAGGGTGTTATTTTTTTCAAAGAGATGATTTTGTAGTCCTATGGTCAAGAATCGGCTTTTTGCAATGAGACATTTCAAAACATACTAATGTACCTTCAAAATGTACCAACATGAATTAGTTACGGTGGCAGCGTCAGGAATTCCCCGATGACAGGGCAGTGCTCCCGACAGGGAGGACACCCCCACAGATGGGGCAGGTTTGAGGAGGGCATATTCCTGGTTTTCAGTTTGACAAAAAAAAAATTAAAAAAAAAATGTTATTTGCTATATTTTACGTACCCCTTTTTAGGCCGTTTGGTATGTTGGAGGCTCGGCTGACAACACTTTTTGTTATTGTTCAAATAATTTCATTTGGCTTCTTGTAAATATTTAGAGTGTAATTTTCTTTTTTTCTAAGCCAAAAAAAAAACGTATATTACGTAACGTATATATGTAATATACGTTTTTTTGGCATAGAAAAAAAGAAAATTACACTCTAAACTTTTTGTTATTGCTAGCCACCACCTCGAAAGAATTCAGTACTCTATATAAACTCACTATAAACTCAATAGAATTTGTGCCAGAGCCAAGCCAAAGGTAGCTCTGACACATGAACTTTAATACATTTTTAATGAATGGAATATTATAATAGACTCACGCATCCAGATCGATGTTTAATGCTCGATGAGGGTCATTAACATCTTGAGTATCCTCATCATCTTCTGATATTGTAGCACCCTACATAAAAACAATACATACAAAGGTCGAGAGATCTTGAAATGGGTAAATTTGGACTGTTAGTATAGTGTTGGCAACAAGTACTTGCTACACTCACTCTAGGTTTAATTTTTTTCTTAGCCAAACTGAAGATTGCCGATTTTTTTAGCCAAATTATAATTCTTTAGCAAAATTTTTAAAAACGATAAAAATTGCCAAAAATTGACAGTTTTTTTTAAATTTTCATTTAGCTAATTTGAGAGATTATTTATATTTTAGCCAAATGAGAATTCCAGTAGCGAATGGCGACTTGGCGAATGGTTAGCGTGAGCATAGACTTGTATGTCGATGAACTCCGGCTCTGTATTGTACCATCTTAACAGCGCTTATGAAGAAATGTGCATCGATTTATTAACTAATCAGTTCAATATTAATCATAAACCAAATTTAAGAATTGAAAAACCCAAACAATTTGAATGCGAATGAACCATCTGTAAGTTGGACGATATATTTTATGCATTTTCAATTTTTCGATATAATGACATCGTAACTGATGAGCTGTGAAGTTAAGTTTACCTATATTACATAATACTACACGAATACTGTAATCAACTTGTTTTTTAAACCACAATTTATATAAATTACTACAACACTTTATATGCTGCAGCTATGTAACAATATGGTCTATCCGTAATCACTTTTATAAACTTAAGTGAATAAAAACAAATTGTACAGAATAATTATCACAGACGTCCCAAAATTAATAGGGTCCGTTTTCTTGATATAATCTTGCAGTTTCGAAATTTTGAAACCTATCGGGCTTACAGAATTTCAATTATTTTGGTAAAAACATTTCCCAATACTAGATATGCAGGTGGACTCAAACCCACAATCTCCAAATGACGTATAACATTTTCCAACAAATACACAACAACCGCCACAGCAGCAGCTGCGAAAAAAAGAAACACTACATACTTATTCCCAGCAAGTTAGCCCAGTGGCGGATTTGGGAGGGTGGTGTTGAAGGGTCCTTCCCCCACTGCCTGAAAGCTTTAAGAAAATTATTATATGAGCCTGTAAAGAGAGCTATTCGAGTAAATAGGGCTAAAATAAGGTAAATGACTTTTTTATGCTTGTCAGATTTAAAACTCAGGACATGCTCACCTCATCAAGGGTTTAAATTTCCTGACATCCTCTTAAAAATGTTTGGTTGTGCCATTGTAGCCTTCCCAGAGCTTCAAACACGGGAAGGCTAATTTTTTTTTTTGGGTAAAAAATGGACTTAGAATTAGCATACCTCAGGCATTTCCTCCTCAACAATATCCACCGTATGGACAACTGGAACGTCATCACTGGATACCGACACAGTTCGCTTTTTCCGTCCTTTCTTACCCCTCTTTTTCGTTTTCTTTCCAGATTCTTTATGCATATACTGATCTGTAATGTTCATGCCTACAGTAGTAAATATAAGTAAAATACATCATTTAGCTACTAAAATAAAATGCAAGTGAGTTGAACACTTCTGTATTGTGTTAAGGAAGGACCTAAGAATGGAGTAAAAGGAACAGCTTAGAAAACCAATATAGTGTGAGGCAACAACTTCAAGAAATTGTACACTATGCTGGTAAATGAATATGCAAGAAAACCTGAAACTGGAAAATGTAAAATATATTTATAATTATATAAGATTAAAGCATAGAAACAATATTTTCTTTCAGCAATCCAAAATGTACATGACATTTAGGCAACATAGTAATAAAATCTGATTGCCTTAAACAATTTATTTTGGCCTTCTGGTGATCGTAGTACTAATATGTGTACTGTATGTATAATAAAATCAGATTCTGTAAATGCGGAGAGAATGTAGAGATTTTGGAAAAGATCAAGTCTCCAAATGATTAACTTTCAAAATAAGCACACTAGCCTCAGTTTAATAAAACTCTCATTCTGAGGCTCAGCATTTTTTTTTTGAATATTGATATTTTTTTGTTTTATATAGTATCCATAAAATTTAATGAAATACATAAAGTAATCCTGAAAATTGTAAGAAATACAAAAATATCCCAAAATTCAACTACAGAGAATGAAAAAAAGTTGAGTTATTGGAAACATACAGTAGAAACATGTGCCTAGTTTTAAACAATGTTGTGCTTTACCAACATAAATTTTCAGGCCTTTTCATAAGGCATCCAAATAATAACTTGTATACTGTAAAAAAAACAAGTTACGTGAAAACAGCAATTAAAAATCAGCAAAAAATGAATCATATTTGAAAAGGAAATGAATTGCTGAAAAATACTGTTACATATATTCAAATTATTGATAAAGAATAAGATTATTCATAAAGATTAAGTGAAAATAAACATGAAAGCAAAAAAATTGTATTAATTTAATAAAGAAAATGGATAACATAACATAGTTAATAATAGCAATAATAATAATAATAATAATAAAAATAACAATAACAATAATAATAGTATTATAATAATAATAATAATAACAATAATAATAATAATGTTTAAAACAAATTAAAGTTAAAGTGTCTAAGTGCCTCTTATTATATAAGTTTGCATACAACAGGAAATTATATATTAACAGCGCAATTTATATAAAAATAAACTTTTCATTATTACTTGCACCAGACTTGACAAAAATATGAACTAAGCATTGAAAGTCAATTTATCATGCTATGTGTTATCAAGTTTATCTATTTATAATGGAGGATATTTATCATCAAGAAACGAATTAAAACAAGAATTTTTAAAAAATGGTTTAAATAAAGTCTCTATATAAATACCGATTAAATAGTGCTTACAAAGTATTGTTTTATTTAATAAAAGAACATATCAGCAAAAGACTAACAATTCATATACAAACAATGCATAAACATAATTTGTATAAAAAATCAAGGCAAAATGAAACTTTTGATCATAGCTTTACAAAATTTGTATGAAGCACAAGTTGCATTTGTCAATGGAAAATTTATATTTGGATGAATTCATAAAACATAATAATAAAATTGTGATTAAACAAAACAGGAGTAAAAAATAAAATGGATAAATATGTTAATTAAAGAAACAAAATAGAATTTTTGATCACAGTTCTAAACTTTTAAATAAATAAGTTGCATTTATCACTGAGTGATAGTGTGATGGACACACAATGAAACTTAAAATAACAACAGAGAAGTGAATTAAAAGGAGATGAAATAAATTAAATAGTAGAAAAGTGACTATCACTCTTAACAAACCTTCAAAACAAAATGAACACATAATTTAGAACTCAAATCAGGGACTTGATCATAGTCTACTAATGTTTATAAAACGTAAAATTAATAAACATGTAACATTAACAATAAATACTTAATAGTTAAAGATAAAATCATAAACAATTTAAAAGAAATCACAGAAATTAACTTCAAAATGAGATGAAATCAAGAGAATTTTCACAAGACAAAATGAAACAAAAATGAAATTTTGGTTATAGTTTCAAGAATACATAAATTTCACAAAAAAATTACAAACAAATCTATAATGAAGAAAACAGGAGTCAAGTAAAAGCATAACTGTAGGATAGATGGAAACAAAGTAAAAAAATGTAATGAACAACACAGAGTTCACTTAAAAACAATAGTAAATAAAATGAAAAAAAAATCATTTTTAAAACGCAAAATGGAGAAATTAAACTGTGGTTATAGCTTTACAAAATATGCAAATAGCATTGAATGTCAGGTGAATTCACAAAATACAAAAACTTAAAATGATCAAAACAACGGGTTGTTTAATGAACTTTGAAAAACAGAATGAAAAAACAATATTAATACAAGTTGTTGTTGAATATAATAGTGTGCAAACATGTTAATACGTTGAATGCCATGCACTTAAAAATACAACATACACAGCTGATTTATATTTAAGCTATAATTGCTGGGAGATGAAATCTTGCTTTATATGTATTTAAGCAAATAAACACTATTGCGTTTGTTGGTATCATCAGATTTATAAAAACTTATTAACACTTAAATATTCCAGATATAAAACCTCACTTGTGTATGATCTAAGCAAATAAATGCTATTATGTTTCTTGGTTTTTTTTAATAACATTATTGATACTCAATTTTTAACATATTATAGAATTCATAGTTGTTAAATTAATGCTTACGGTATACTTTTAAATTTTTTGTGTATATGTTTATATGTACAAATCTCTCCAATTAGGGGGAATTCAACAATTATACATGCAATTTTATGACTTGACTACCCCCTACCCTTTTTGTTATATGTACTTTGAGCTTGACCACCCCTACACCTGTACGTATTCAATGTTATTTTTTCATCAATGACTAAGACAATTTTTTAGATAACCTACGTACAATATGCATATAAAAAATGTATCCTGGACCACTCCACATCTGTACACATTTGTAAGCATTTTAACCCAACACCAATCCACACCTCTGTGCGTATGTAATTGTTGAATTCCCCCTTAGAGAAAAACATTCAAATGGATGAACCAGCTTAGAGTTAAACTTAAAAAATGTCTGGTTAGCAAGCATTACATTTGGTTTTACAGGTGGTTGGTTAAAAAGTTTTACATATGTGGCAGAGGCAAGCCGAATGCGGCATAAGTCGAAAAATTGAAAATTGAGGTATTTATAGATTATTCATACAATGTTTCCTTACGAAGTTATAAACAATCAAAGTCCAACTATTGGCAAAAAAATATTAACACAAAACCAGAAAAGTTAATGGGGACAGGCAGATAAAAAGTGCTTGGCAGTGAACGTATTAACACAATGCTTCACACAAGATCAACTACAAAATTATTTAACTGGTAAACAGGATTTTGTATGGTGCTAATACCTGGTATGTCATAGTACGGGGTACGGTGATGACCCCCTCTCCCTAATGAATGCGTGCAGAAAAACAAAGTGTTAATTAGAATAAACACAATGTGTATTTTATGATTAAGAACATTAGTATTATTACATAACTACCTAAAAGATAAAAATAGTAAGTTTTAAAATTTATTTAAAGTTTGTGTGTTTGTAGCACATGTATGGCAAATATAAATTAGTAACATTCAAAAATGAATCTTAAATATGGTTTAAACGAAGGTTAACCCTTTCGCTGCATGAAAAAACCTTGTAGAATGGCGTGAGCTTGGTAACCGGGCCCAAAATAAATATTTTCTTTTAAATTATTTGTTTATGCTACATAGTACATGCAATGATTTTTTCGAAATTTCATGTTTTTTTACCAAAAACTGTTGAATTGTTTTTATTTTTGATTCATTGTGTATATCTGAATCATCACCCAGTGTAAAAACAGCATCAAATGAGAATTTCTTGGAGAAAAAAATGGCTTTTTTCATGGATTTGAAAAAAAAACACCAAAAAAGGCTGCCATGATTATGCAAATAACAAATTTTTTCCCTTCCCACCATAGGCCAACATATTGCCCACCCAAACACAAAACAGAATTTTGAAATAATCTCTTTTAGAATCTTTTTCCATTTATTTTTTAAATCAGTAACATGACTTCTATAGCTGAAAAATGAAATACCTCCACCAGGCAGAAAACTTAACTAAACTAAAAAATGACTACAGTAATTGAAACAGCATGCCCCAAAGAGCACAAAAATAAAAAACTAGGCAAGAATACATTTCAAACATACTAAATTAAGTGTAATAACTAATATTTTAAGAACTTAACTACAAATTACTAATTGAAAAAGCAAGCTCCCAGAAGCGAAAAAAAAACAACAAAACTAGGCAAGAAAAAATTTCAAACCAGTAGTGTAATAACTAATATTTTAAGAACATTAACAAAGTGACTTTGTTGTGTCATTGATTTTACATTTTATTGTATTTATTTACAGTATTGTCTTTCATTATATTTTTAAAGAGACAGATTTGTGAGATTCACATAGAAACGATTGGCATGAAAAAGAATTATCAAATTAATGAAAATAAAATTGAATTTGATGTATGTTTTTTATATCATATTCTATTTCAAATTTTAGTTTACATAATATAACCAAAAGTTAAACATGAAATATAAAAAAAATGCAGGCATACATAAAACTACAAAAAGATACAAAAACAAATTTACAATAAGGTCAATCAAAGAAAGTGTCTAAAAACAGAAAATTGAAAAAGCCAATGTTTAATCCTTGGTATTTTAAAACCTTTATAAAAATATTTCCAAATGCTCATGCTTATGTATTAATCTATTGTAGATTTTAAAAAAAAACAACCTTATTTTGTTATGATGAAATATTCTGCCAACTTCATTGAACTAGAAGTGAAGCCTTCCCTTTTGTCATGCTCTAGCTTCTAACATGGGTACCATTGGCTATGCATGTTATAGGATTGGGTTTTATTGGTTTTACACAAAGGATAAACTATAAGGATAAGAAATTGACCAGTGGTAGTACACCAGGAGAAAAACTCCAAATATGGCACAGCTGTTTAACAAATACAGGAGCATGTTGCATACAGGTCTAACGTCTACCAGATGGTGCACATTTTACTTTGGGAATTGACTGATCTTTATCTTAGGCTATGTTCAAATTCACGGCGTGAAGATTAGCATAAGCAAGGCGCAAGCTAATCTGCGGCGCAATGACCAAGGTGTTGGGACACAAGGCGTAGCTAAAGTCATAAGCAGTGGGTTTTTCTATGACCAGTAAGCCATTATTCATTGACCAATGCAGACCAATTGTAAATGTGATTGGACAACGCGTAACACAAGGAGAAAACCATTCAGGTGTACGAGGCGTAGCTCCGTAGCTTACGCTAAACCAGGGTTTGCAGGAAGTACAAGTTACGCTCCGGATTAGGGATTGCGCTAATCGCCGGCTAGGTCAGACACAGATAATCTTACGCCGCGTACGTTACGCTCCGCTTAATCGTTGAGTCTGAACATAGCCTTAGTAGTAGTAGTAACAATGTAGCTTTGTTAAATATGCCACTTAATATTTTGTGTCATTTTGATTTTTTTAGCTTGTGGTTTCAACTGAATTTCTCTTTAGCAGGATTAAGTTTGGTCAAAGTCAAGTAATGGGCATAGTTTAGTGAAATGAGTTGCATCATAGGGGTATTCGAATTGAGATACTGTAATGGTAACCAGTCAAGTCGCCTACTCGATAAGTCGCCTACTACCAACTCGCCTGCTGCAAACTTGCCCACTCGAAAACTCGCCTACTCTCTTGACAAACAATGTAATAGAATCATAGGATATAAAATAAATTAATAAGTAATTTAAATACTGTAGTTTCAACAGAGTGTCACTACATTGTATGGTGAGCTTGGGTGGGCAAAAATCTTTTTAATTAAAATATATACAGAGTTAACATTTTGAGCGAGTTTTCGAGTGGGCAAGTTTGCAGTAGGTGAGTTGGTAGTAGGCGAGTTTTCGAGTAGGCGACTTGACCTGTATTCACTGTAATCACCAAGATTGTTTTGAAGCTATTTTTTTGATAAATTCTGATTAAAATAATTATACTATGGTCCTTGCATTTTATTATAATATACTAATTTACTAAATTTTCAAGTAGGAAAGGATTCTTTTTTAAGGCAAATTTCCTGATTTTGACAGTCTTAATTATTTTGTAAACTATTCAAAGGTACCAATAACTAAGTTTTGATTTTCCACCCATTTCATGATAAAAACTCACATATTGCTGTGGATCGGTTTCTAATTAAGATGTCAAAAAATTAAAAAATGTTTGGTTGCTTGTGTTGTTAGACACAACACTGTATCTAACCTGCTTCCTCTATAAAGAGTGGGTGTTGATTAGAAAAACAAATGTAAAGAGGACTGATTATAGGAAACAATATTACAGACCTGTCAATATATTCCTTAGGTGTTCATTTCAATGACTGGGAGTTGAATTAAGTCAAATGTTTAATGGCATTGGCAAAAGGGAGTTTTTTGAGAATGTTTCTAAGCCATTTCAAAGTGTAGCTGGTTACAGGATTGTTTACTAATTGACTTGAATTAGCATTAGTAACATTCATAGTTGAAACTTTGCATTGGCATATTTAACTCTGTACAGTAAGCCCCATCAGATCAAAACATAGAAAGGTGCAAAGTCATCAAAACGTTATACACTGCTCTGCATTCCTATAGTTTAAAGTTGCTAAACCTTGGTGATTTACATGTACAGTTGAAACAAAGAGAGTGTTTATGAAACCTTTCACCCTTTACAAATAACATTTACCCGCAAAGCAAAACCATAGTGTTAAGATTGAAATTATGAATAATAGAGCTTTCGATTTGCAAATAATAGGACCCAGAAATTAAGAAAATGAGACATGGTTATGCATAGTGTAAAGGGCTTAAATTTACCGAAGACCAGTGCCCTTTCAATTGGCTTCATTAAGGTCACCTTGGCCTTGGTGCCCCTTATTCTCAGTAACATCAGGATACAATTTGTACAAAAATGTCCTCTGGTGCCCTTAAAGATGTATTGTCACTTGAAAAATGACAAAAAATGGATTTAGAAAATAACTTGCTAGTTTTGAAGAAATATATCAGTTATGACCATGAAATTAGAAATTAGGGTATTTTAAAAATTATTTACCCCCAATATTGCAATGTTATATGTTAAAAATCAGCCAAAAACCTCAAAAAGGCTGGAAGCCTCTCAAATTTTTATCAATATTTCAGTGTAAAACTGTTATTAAACAATTTTTAAATACACTCATTTATATTCTCAAGTTCTTAAATTTAATGTTACTCGACTATGAGCAAGTTAATGTTAAAATTAATGTCCTTGAGTTTTTGGTCATTTTCAAGTGACAATACATCTTTAAAATCAGGCCAAAATAGGTTCTATCTCTACAAACCAACAATGAAGATTTTAGTGTATATGCAGAAAATTTAGTATCTATTTCACAAAATCTAGGTTTCATCAAACCTATGTTTCTAGCAAATTATCTAGAACTTCGGTTGCCATGCATATGACAATACCTCATTAACAAAATTTCAAAGCCCATGCAAATCGACAGTAACCAAATGTACCTCTTGCTATGAGTAAACACTGACTTGGGGATACTTCCTCAATGGTATCTAGCCCACCATCTGATAGTGGTATATGAAGAAGAGATTAAATGCTATAAATATAAAATTTTAATATAGATCTTATCTAATTTAGTTATTAAATTACTACCTGCTGGAAGATTAATTATAATGATAATAATAATAACTTGAAGCAATCGGAGAGCGCAAACCTCCGCCAAGTGTCCGAAATTCTTGCAAATGCAGCTTTAATCAGTTAAAATTTCAGTACAAACTGTCCTATTTCTTTCTTATTTTTTTTGTGCGTTTACTACAAAGCTACAAGCCCCCCACAGGCGCGACCATGGATCTTCACTAAAATTCAATCAATTATGCATTGGGTCATTTCCAAACTTTCCTGAAAATGTCAGAATCTCTCAATTACTCAAGTGGTTAGTTATGTTATGCTGCGAACAAACACACGCACACACCAACACAAATGAAAACATAACCCCACCAACTTTGTTGGTGGAGGTCATCCTAATAATGTATAATTCCAATTACGCCTAAGAAATATTTTTCCTAAAAAACAGTCTTTTATATCCTTCATAATTTAAAGTGAAACCATAACCTTTATAATCTACAGTTAAACTTGCCCAAATCAAATCTAAAATGGAATTGACTTAAAATTAATAGAAAACACACCGATCTGGTATGAAAAATAAATATGTCTTAAAAATTGTTTGATGTATGTAGAGTGGATTTAGTTTGACTGCATATACTTTTGAAGTTTCTTCACTCCGAACTTACCACCTAAAAATTTGGATATCCCTCATGAAACAGGCTGTAGTGTAGTGCAATGTGTAGTCCTTACATACTTTAATGGTGTCACATATTTTATTTAAATAACATTATTTATTTTAATGTTGTGTAATAAAATATTTATGAGTTGATGGTTGGGTCACAGATTTAAATGTTATTTAATTTATTTCAGTACAAGTGTAAAGCAATAGTTTAATTCAATTTTCATTCATCATTCTCCCTCACAATTGTAACAGTTTTTGTATAAATACGTTACAGTGAAAATAAGACCTAAATTATAGCAATGGACATATTTTATCACAAAATGTAAAAATAGTTAACAAACCTTTTCGTTCACCAGGTATATGCAGTGGTACACTGAGATCAATCTTTGCAACTGGAATTCCATCGACGTTCTCCGTAGCTAGGTCCTTCAACCTCTTCTTCCTCTTCTTCGGTGAGTCAAACTTCAGGTAGTGAGGGTTGCTGGCCTGTTCCTGACGTCGTGCTGTTCGACGCTTCTCTAATTCTTCCTCAGACAGCTCCTCATAGTACTGCGTCTGGTGATTGACTCTGAGAAAATATAAGAATGGTGTGGCAAGCTTAGCATAACTCATTTAAGAAACACTTAATAACAGACGCGGATCCAAGGGGGGGCGCAGAGGCGCGTGCGCTCACCCACTATTATCGTCAAAACGTAGTTGCGCCCCCTTATTTTAGGTGCGCAAATTGTAAAATTTACAAGAAAAACACAAAATACGGTCAAAATAGGGTACCAGGGCATGGGAACATAACCCTTCTTTTGCTCGACAGAAAAAAAGGAAAAGTGCGACCCCCTTTTGGCGGATCCTGGATCAGCGCTTGAATATCTTTATAGCAGTGAAGGTTTTTCATAGCTGTTACAAAAATATAGACATAACATCTAAAAATGTATAACATTTATGTTATATATGATGTTTATTTGTGAATGAGCTTGCTCAATGCTGTTTTGTGTGCATAAAGTACTTGAAATTGTAATGTATTTTGGTATAAAACTGTAAAACTCTTCTGCAATATGAAGTATTGTTATTTTGACTGATATTGTTGTTTTCTGGCTCAATGTGGAAGATTTTTTGACCATATGTTTTGTGTTTTTATCTTGATTGGGATAGAATTGTGTTCACACAAATGCTCCTTAAGAACTATTTATTTGAGTTGCAATAATTCAAGAGCAATAAATTAAATGGGAGTGGATAGACTTACCTAGGCCTACCTAGGATATGGGCTATTTGTTTTTTAGGGCGGGTTAGACCGAACTATGCCGGGAATCCTTGTAGACCCCGTATAAGCCTATGACACTTACCAAACTGTGACACTATGTGAACTGAAAACTTTTGCATTCGTTTGAATGAATGAAATAATTAGTTTGTAAATAATCATTGCATCAATTGACTTGGGAATGAGTTGACTGGAGACGTGTCGTGTGTCGGTTGGGGAAAAGTAGAGCTGAAATGAGTTGACTTGGTGATAAGTTGACATGGAGACAGGTAGACTGAGGACGAGTCGGTTTGAGTTGGATCGACGATGTAAACATAGTAAAAACAAGCGTTGGTACTGTGTATGCCAGTCTACAAATAGCATTGCCTAAATTTAACAATTAGCACAGTGAAATAGGCTTGTAAACAAGTTTAACTGGGTTTTTAAATAATATTGACCTCAAAATATTGTGGCTGACACATGGGCTGATTAAATATAAAAATAGGAAAGCTAGAAATATAGTAAAAACACTGAATACGTAATACTTGAGCATTGCAACATGCAGACATTCGTACCCCATATGAATAGGTTAGTCTAAAAACATTGCCTAAAGTAATTGATTTCACCCGGCAGAATGAAAGAATGAAATTCCAAATGTTCAGTTGGCTTAGGCTCTTGAGAATTGACAAAAATGACCTCGAGAGGACAAATTGAGGCAAGGCATGGCAAACCCACGAAGTTGTCTCACAGGAAGTTATTGAAAAATAAGCAAATAAACATCAGGAAATATAAACAAATACAAAAGAAATTTTTGTCTATTTTGTTCCATAACTCTGATTATAGATGTCGAATTTTTATAACTGACCCCCTCATTTTAAGGCTTACAAACGTGGAATGTGGTTTCAATATTAACTCCATTTTTCAATTTTGCGACAACTTGGTAGTTTTGCCATGACATGCCCCAATTGCTGCCAAGAATATGAATTGGCTGCTTCGCAGCAAATATTGTTGGAAAATTGTGGTAGTGTGAAAAGAGTATTGGGTATAACATTAGGATAGTCTGGACACTGCTTTTAAATTACCTATTGGCATCATGAATAAACATGGTGTCGATGGTGACTTCATCATCAGAACTCTCAGAAGGTGGTTCATTGATCCACTTGTCAAGGTCCAAACCCTCTGGAACCGGTACTTTCTTCTGAGCCTTTGGAGCAACTGGGTTCAATTCATCAACGAACAGGGCTGCTAACTCATCTCCTACAGACACCTCCTTCTCCTGGATTTTCTTAACATATTTGAGAAGTTGTAGAATGGTACATGCCTAGCAAAAGCAATAAGTTGATAAAATTAGTGATAATAATTTGATAAAGGCAAGACTTTTATACCTTCTATTTACCCTCCGATTTTGAAAATCTGGATCTGAAAATACTCTTTGAAATTTTGCCCTATTAGCAAACTTTCCAACGTTAAAAAATAATTCCAAATTAAAAATTTATTTTCACCCTATCTTACGATTTGTAAATATTTCAAAGCAAATACAAATTTATTGTGTTAATCATTATTTATAATATAAATCATTATATTTTTTTATCCACTGGTAGACACAATTTGCCAAGTGGAAAAATGTTCATTTCCTTCATCAAGTATTATAGTTCCAGTGGTATAAACAAGTTACTGGCATTTGTATTTTATACTCATGTGGATCAAATGCTTGCCCAAGAAAACAAGTAAACCCAACAGAAAATGGAATAACTTTTAAATTAGTTGGTGGAATAACAACACTTGAAAAGATAGACTTTACCAACCTCTGAAGTGAAATGTACAAAATATATAGTACAGTTGTTTTCTGATTGGAATCAAATCCATGCCTCCAGAGCACTAGCCTAGTATCCATATAAGAATCAAGCTTGCACTTAATGGGTAGGGATCAAATTCGATCCCAATAAGTTGTTAGTACTGCGATCTATGTCAATGTTTTTGCATCAGGGATATTATTATTATTTTGGTTGGCCAATTTTGATGTGAAATGCACTGAATTTTCAGGATATTCTCAGATAGAATGTGAAGCCACTAATGGCTAGGTATCAAATTAGACATTATTAAGCAGTGGTTACTGCACTGATGCTATTTGCATGATTTTTCATTGGTGATTTTTTTAATATTTATTACAGTATAAATGAACAGCAAGCAGCTTGAAAACGTTGAACTTACAAATTGTACGGATAAAAAATAATTTTACAATAAAAGTTACAAAATTCGGATTTAGTATTTACACAAAAATATTCACATTTGGTTGTAGAAATATAAAATATTATAGGCCAATTATTAATTTGAGCTTAATCAATTTCATAAAATTTAGAATAAAAAACACTAAGGGAAATATATACAAATTTATGCTTAATTATAAGAATATTTAATTTGTATCACTGTTTATAAAGATTAAAAAAGCCAAGAAAGAGAAAATTTCTTATGCCAACTCAAACAAAAAGAAATTAAAAACTGTTATGGTAGTAAGACTAACCCTTTCTTGAACCTCAAGATCAGCACTTTCTGAGAACACTGGCAGTTTGTCTAGCAGTAGTTGTGTGCTCTCTACTCCTTTCTCATGATCTTCCTCATTTTCACATTTTTTAACTATTGCACTATATAATTTTAAAACATTTTGCACGTAGACGCTCTGTAAAGAAATAATCACAATTAGTTTAATCACAATTATAACAAAATATACAAATATATAAATTTGTTTGTTATTGTTATAGTGTCAATTAATTTTGGACATGTTATGAAGGTGACTAGTGGAAATGCCTAATATACTTACAAAGTCATTGAATGAAAACTTTACCTGAGTGGCACTGTTCACATAGGACTTCTGATTTAGTTAAGCCAGTTTACTGAGCAAATGGTAGATGTCAACAAACCATGTAACTTCAGTAAGTAACCAAAGGTTACTGAATTGTTCACATTGGACTAGTGCCTTTATTAATTTTACTAAAAATAACCAGAGTATATGATTGAACCTGGATCTCATCAGGAATGGATACAATCTTTTATTATTGTTTAATAATTTAAAATTTCATTACCTGTATATGGCCGGGTAGATTACTGACCCTCTGTTTCAACATATACTGCAGCGTTGAGTAAGGGTCAATTAGATGACCAGGGAACTCTCCAATAATCCAAGCAGCAGCATACAGCACCTCACAGCGACTATTGGTCTGCATGGATGCACCAGACAGTAGATGAAAGTTCTCTAGCAGTGCAGCCTAAAAAAAAACATGATACTTGTATTGATATTGATTATAGTTTCATAACACTGTGCACATCAGCATCAATGGACAAACAAAAACATACCAAACCACCCTTGAAAAAAATGTTGATAACTGTATGATAACTATGGTAAACTAGGGTGATTTTATCAGTAATTATCTTTCTTGAGCTGATTCTGATAAACTGCAGGCAAAATGAAACAAGCTTAGAGGTAAATAAATAGAACTAAGATGGTAACTCTGTTAGGAAGTAAGTTATGTAACACTGGTTGATTAGGATAACTGTTGCCGCGTTGTAGTCAATGATAAAGGTAAAAAATATGTGCAATACAATAAGTGACCATACTTAATGGTCATTATTTAAAAAATGGTATATATGCGAGTCCTGAAAATAAATAGACTTGTACAACTCTATGATATATACATTATTAGCAAAGAATGTTTTACACCTATTACTGAAATTACAGATCTCTTAAAATTCTACATTTTTAAGCAATAAAAAATGTCCCATTTTACCTAATTTTTACCTACAATTTTTGCAACTTCGAGGAGCCATATCTCTTGAATGCTTCATCGGATTTCATTCATTTAAAAAACAAATTTCTAATTACACTAAGCTCTTTCTAACTAATGCTGATTGGAATCAAAATAATCTATTTTTTTTCATTGGGATACCTACTGTTAGGAAGGTAAGTTCTGTAACAATAGGTGATTAGGATAACTGTTGTAGACAATGGTAAAGGAAGGCAATCAAGATTGTTTATGGTAGTTACAATGGTACAGTACAGTAAACAACAGTATTTTATATTTTTCAGATTGGTTTCACATTTTAATTACATTAAATTTCACAGCTGATTCCATGAATGTGATATTTATTGCACTGCCAGACTGATATTACATATTTATATCTTTTATATAGACTTTTTATGAATTTATTAAATCTTCTATTTGTAGTTTCATAAAAAAGAATAACTGACAGTAGCAACTCTGTTATAAGCAACACCAGGCAATATGCTCTATCATCTTCTTTACTAAACCGGAAGTGGTTTGAGCTTACCACTAGTAAGGCCTAGATTAATTTTGTACTTCTTGTCTAGAAGCCTGGCCGTACCTACAAAGGTTCCGTAGTATGGATTTTTATAACACTAGGCCTACACAGTATTTTTTTTCATTTTTTTCTATTATTTGAACTGAATGTGTACGCATTTTTAAAAACTATTATTATATGGAATCTATTTCTGAAATAAAATACTGAATGAATGAATATTATGAAGAATCTAGAACATGAGCCTTAAAGTTTATTTTTAATACAAATAAATTTGACAGTGTCATTGAGTGTACCTACGCCTCGTAGTGAGTCTTAGTTTATAAGCATGATAATATATATATAGAATATCCATCCTGAAACTGGCGAATTACTTGTTAAATGTGGTTGGAAAAAAAAAAATTAAAAACTTTTTTAATATAAAAAGAACAATTACACAGCTACCGACATGCCAAAGTATTGACCTCATAATGAATATTTTCCTAATCTGGTAGTTCTAAGAAGATCTGGTATGTGATTGGGTCATGGTGTTTGCAGGCTAGAAGTTCATTGGAGTCACAGGTCCAGTGGAATAATCTTCAAACTACAACTAAGTGTTCTTGCTTTAAGCAAAAACTAAATAGCTTCCTGTTTAAACAAGTTTTTGAGGCATAATGTTAATGTAAATGTACATTGCTACAGAGGTCCCAAGTTGTAAAGACAGAATTCCTGGAGATTTTCTCATGGTCGTTCTACCACTGTCTGTATGTCTACCCTTCCTATAATGTATGGAAAAATACTCTTATTTATAAGCTCAATACCTTGACTGTTTTTTATGATAATTTCCACCATGTACTGTAATGGATAAAACTGTGCTATTATTGTTCCCCAAAACATTAGTGAACTTCAACCAATATTTTGAAATTACTAGGCCAATTCATGCTCTGATTGTGAAATAAAAAAAAAACCTGAAGAATTTCATGGAGAAAACTAAATTCCGGGAGAAAATTTGATAATTCCGAGAGCCCGGGAGATGATCCAAAATTCCTGGAGGATCCAAGACAATCCTGGAGACTTGGGAGCTCTGGTGCTATTGATAATGATTTGATTCTAAAGGCAATGTATTAAATTATTAAAGCAATATAATGTTTTTATAATTTTTTGTTGCTCATTTTTACCTGTTTATATTAATATTAAAATCAAATAAATCTCGGTGAATCAGCTTACCATTTGTGAGACAGCAAATGGTCGAATGGCTTTGACCCGAATAGCGACATCTAACATCTGGGAGGCAATCAGTCGGCCATGTTTGGTGCCCTCAATTCTTGTTAATTCAACAAGGATAGAAACATACCTATTTGAAAAAAGTAAGTTTACTTCATTTTAATTTGATAGCTTATCAGTTTATACAACTTCCATAGACAATAACAATTTCTAGAGATTTGTTATTAAAACTTATGATCGTTTTAATTTTCTTCTAATTTAAAAATTAAAATTTTGCTCATAACTGGAATTTCAAACCAACATAAAAGCCCAGACCACAATGAGTATTAGTGCTAAACAAATGGCCAGGTAATACTGTTTGCTCAACAATATATCTATGTGTATTTGTAAACCAGGCTTAAGAACTACAGAATTAATGCAATCAGTTTATTTGATAGACTGATTTGCTTTGTTTTACTATTATAAATTATAATAGACAGTTTGATAAAGAAAAGGTTAGTCAAACAAAACTGAGCTGAGTAAAACAATATCATTACCAAAGTAGCTCCAAAACAAGTACACTTGTAAGCGGACACCCTCAGGTCCGGAAAAAGTGTCCGCTTACGGGGGGTGACCACTTACGAGAATTTCAACCAATAGAGGGCCAAAGTTGTAAAATTATGTATACGTCCTTATGTCTCGTATTTCATTGCTTTTTCAGAACAAATGGACTCTCAAATTTCTAGACACCGCATTCTGTATTTTTAAAAATATTCTTAAAATCAATTTAAAGAATGGTTTAGTAATATGATTTTCAGCCATTACAGTAGAATGACTATTTTGTACAGAAATTTTTTTTCGTTGTACAAAAAAAATCACATTTTCCGAGATGTCTGCTTATGGGAGGTAAATTTACATACAAAAAATCCAAATTTTAAGACAAAAAGTGTCCACGTCCGCTTACGGGAGGTGTCCGCTTACAAGAGGTACCAAATGCACTGATTAGATAGGAAGAACAAACAGGTCTTTGAATTAGTGTCCGTTATGGGAGGTGTCCTCTTACGAGAGGTGTCCGCACAGGGAGGTTCAACTGTATGGGATATGGCCAAGTGAACATAAATAGACAAAAATAAATATCTGTAATACCATTCAAAGTTAGTTATATACTGGTAGTTATTTTGACTACATATCTGGATGATCTTAGCTAGTAGTTCATCTCTATATTGTGAGCCTTCAGCTTTGTCTACATGAATCATCAGCTTCTTTACTATCTCCATTAGATTCTTCTTTGACACCTAAAAAACGTGGAAACTGTGAGTTAAGCCTGTTTTCCTGTCAATTGTTATTAAAAAAAACGGCAAAACGCCGTTTGAAATCAGCGATTTTGGAATAGTGATAGACAGGAAAAACAGGCTTTAACTGCACAATATTTAATCAGCAAAATATTTTTATTAGTGTTTAGAAAAAAATTGCTAACTTAAAATATGAATACAGTCAGTTCAAAGCCAGTTTTCTGTTGATTGTAAACTCCAAAACCATCAATTTGAAATGACATTTTTCCTTTCCTGGAAAAAGAAAATTTATACAACAACTGACAGAAATGGGAAGGGGAGGGGTGATCAAATCACTAAACTGGAATTAAACAGTAGTTGCGAATGTGCTTATTCAACAATCTTTTAATCCCCTAAATGATGTTATTGACATAAGCCCACGCTTCTCACCGGGCTCTTTAAAGTCACAGATTTACACACTTGGTGGAAATTTCATTTTAAGTCATTATCCATGAAAACTTCTACAAAAATAATGTGATAACATTTATAATGGACAGGTTAAAGTTACAAGCATAACTTGCCAGTAGTGCAGAAGAATAAACATTTTAACATATTCAATGACTTCTTTCTCCCTTAGGGTCACAATGTCCTGTTGAATATCAGCACTACATTCTTCTATCCACTACAGGGGATGCATGGACCAGTACACCAGGCAACACCCTAATCATCTGTATAGATATACTACACTAGGTTCTTTTAAGTGCATACAAGCCATTGTATACATTGGCTCCACAGTTGAATACTTGTTCCACCAGTAGAGCCAGGAGTGAGAGGGTGTGAAACCTGTACAGTTGGGTTTGCCATGGTTCACAGTTACCCTGCCTCAACTGTTCAACCATATGACTTGCACGTCCACAAGAACTATGAGAGGAGAGGCTCAAACCCATACCCTATATCATTGCTATAGTTGCGCACATGATTACATTCAACTTCCAAAACCTACCTTAAGGAAAAACAAATTTCATGCTAAACTGAAAACCAATGTAAATATAGCTAAATCCTTTCTACACCGAACTGTCATGATCCAAAGGATTGTGATTTTTGGAAGTTGACTGACCAGTAAATGAATGAAATAGCTTGAGTAGTACTTACCATGCCATATAGTAAATCCAAGGCTCTCAGTCTAATGGAATCATCTTTATCATCTAAACATTCCAAGATTAGATCCTTGTGAGACTGTACTGATTTAGGATGTGTCTTTAATATCTTGCCCATTGCTAATAGTCCAAGGTATTTCACTGAAATTATTCAACATTTTTTTAATGGTTAACTTTGTGTAACGGTATTTGTGAGACTATACTGATTTAGGATGTGTCTTCAATATCTTGCCCATTGCTAATAGTCCAAGGTATTTCACTGAAATTATTCAACATATTTCCACAGTTAACTTTGTGTAATGTTCTTTGTGAGACTCAGTGCCGTAGCCAGCATGAGGCAGACGAGGCGGTCGCCTCGTCTGAAATTTCTAAAAATTTAGCTTTTTAAGGGGGACTCATCCTCTGACCTACATCGTTCCCGGGAATACTTTGTGACCCCCAGTCTTCGCCTCGTCTGTTTTTCAACTCTGGCTACGACCATGAGACTGTACTGATTTAGGATGTCTGTGTATT
Source organism: Nesometra sesokonis (assembly GCA_025631205.1). Lineage (NCBI taxonomy): Eukaryota > Metazoa > Echinodermata > Crinoidea > Comatulida > Antedonidae > Nesometra > Nesometra sesokonis. Next base: position 21,463 of record JAOTQE010088131.1, read on the forward strand.
TCACTGAAATTATTTAACATTTTAATGGTTAACTTTGTCTAATGGTATTTGTTAGACTGTACTAAAATATGATATATCTTTAATATTTGCCTAATGCAAGTAGTCCCAGATATTTTAATAAAATTATTAAAATTGTTAAATTTTGAAAAATCACATTCATCAGCTAAATTTATACAACAAGTTGTATAAATAGCAGTTATATTAACTATTTATACTTACAATTTTGATCAGAATCTTCAATGAGAATTCTAAGTTTCTGTACACATAGCTGAAACAAGCAACAAACACGCAAATATTAAATATAAAATAAGGTTCATCATATATTAAAATAGTATATAATAAACTTACCTTATACTGTAGTGCAAACAAGTCTTTACCAATGCTCTAGTATAAGACATGTTCAAATTTAAGCCTGTAAGCAATATTTTAGGCCTTGCTTTGATGGCAATGCCTTATTTTGAATACTGATTATAAGCACACAATTTTAAGCTTAGATTGATATACCAACTTTTCACAATGGAAGTACAGGATTCCATTGAATTAAGTTTCTCAAAACCTTTTTTTATACTTTTATCCTTGCCTAAAGAGTTCTTGATTATTATTACCTGGTCTGTTCTTTGTTTTTTTTTGTTTTGTATTATGATTTTAGCTCTCAATCCACATTTTAATTAGAAGCTTTTATGGGTATGGGTAGTTACGTTAGAGCATAAGTAATATTTATAAACTATATATTTAAATTCTAAGATGAATTTAACTTTCGTTCTTTTTATGGATATAAATATATTACATTACAATTTCTTTTTTTTAAAGGAAACAATTTCTGTTTACTGCTTCTCATTTTTATATCCTAATTTATAAATAAAAGTTGGAATAACAGCAATACAATAATAAGTATTAAATTGTTACTCTATGAAGTTGATTTAATTTTTTAAAAACTGCTATAGATTAACACACTATTTGTTATGCATTTCACATATCTCAAATTGTGTGATCCATGCTCTAGTAAAAGGCAATGTAATATAGGCTGACCAACCAACACTATTGTCATTTCATATTTTATTATCATTATATCATATTTGAAAAGGCATTGTTGGTTGTTAACATACTTTCCTTCCAATCCCCAAGTACTGGGTTCAACCCTGACCCCACAGGTTTTTTCACATAACCTATTGCAACTACCTACGCCTTATAATAAGACCCGAATTTTTGAAAGAATGATGCAGTTTTCTGCAAATGCGAGAAAACTCACTGTTGGATGTGACACAAATTTATTATTATTATTATTGTTGTTATTGTTATTATTATTATTATTATTATTCTTATTATTCTTATTATTCTTATTATTATTATTGTTATTATTATTATTATTATTATTATTATTATTATTATTATTTTATGAAGTTCTTTATGTTATTCAGTTTCCAGATTACTATAGCATAATATACTATATTATGCATTTTACAGAAACACATTCTTGCTAAAATAGCATTATCGATACTAAAATGATATCTTTAAGTATCCTATATCTGAAAAAGCATTAACAATGCATTAACTGCATCATTAGATATCACTACTTGGACTCCTCATAGTAAACACATACAAGCGTATGAATTGCTATTATCTCATTATTAACATCATTACCACAATTACCATGGTAACATATTCTATGACATCACAGACTTGTTGATGACATCATAGCCCATATTGTCAGTTTTATGAACAGGTAATTAAAAAGCTTTTAGATTTGTATATTTTGTATGCTAGCAAAGATAACATTAGCGAGGCTAATTCTGCGGCATGTCTGTTATATTCACAAAATTAAAGTATGGAGTTCAAAGTAAAAAATTCTTGTCATTTTTTCATAAAGAATATACCAAGTTGTGGTGTTTATGGTTTGATAAGGAACTTTAGAAGTACATGTCTGATAATTAACTGGAGTTATAACTGGTGTTAATCATTGTCTGTCTACCACAGTGGATGAGTGGGGCAAAAATATATTTGGCAATATTTAAAATTTAAATTTTAAAGTTTTTATGTGGATCTATTAGGCATAATAATAGAGTTTCATGCATAATACTAAATGCTGTAAATGCTGCAGTAAGCGTTGAAACCATTTATTAATTTGTTCGGTTTTTTGTGTGCTATACTTATTTGAGAGGGGTAATTATTCGAGAGTGCTGCTTAATAACAAAATACTTGGCATGGTGCTTTCCTTGAATACTGTAGACATAGTCGTATATAAACATTCATAAAAATATACTTGCGTTGTTTTATCTATCATTGTACGCCCTTTTTTTCTGCAATACTTAGTGAAGGAAAATCATGTGAGTGCTTATTCTAAAACAGCACTTAACGTGAGGATGTACAATAAACATTTTAGGCAGACATCATCAACAACATTTAAACATTTGTTAATTTTATTTTAAATTGAGTTGTCATATATTTTGAACCAAACTATCAGTTATATTACCTTATTTTGTTTCTATGGTTACAACACTAATTATGCACAATACTTGCAACGAAATTGAATTTGATGAACAGACCCAGAAATCAATTAAGTGTCTTTGTGTAAATAGCATTAGGTAAAATATGCGAAATTCCTATGCAATAGATTAAAGGTCTTGCATTAGCATGTTATGTTGGCCATTAATCTAGAGATTGAAAGGAGGGAGAGAAAAAAATGTTGAATCTAAGGATATGTTTAAACTTACAGCTTTAAATTGATTATCTAATCACGATGGGTATTGCTGAACACACAGATGAAGTCTTTAGCATTTTAGTCTTAACATTAATTTTTGGGTTAAAGAAATATGTGAGGTCTCACCACAAAATGAGTCTTATGGTAAGAAAATCCAAAATTGAGTTATTAATACCTTCTAATAGAGCATAATATAAGCTGTAATCTACACTTCAAATAACACTCATTGGATAAGTAGATCCAAAGATATCAGCATTTGAAGTTTGCATGTATAGAAACACGGTTTTGAGAAAATCACCCATAAAGCAATCCAAAAATAAACAAATAAAAGACTGTAAATCTCAAAAATCTGCATGAAGGACACTTTCTTGCATGAAAACTGACCTAAAAAGTACATTATAATGAAATACAAGTACCATAGTACTCATAATTGATTAAAATTAAATTTCTCATAAATTTGACTTCAGACCTATTTTGGTGAATATCTCGATTTGATCTCTTCTACGATGCGACATATTTTGTGGTGAGACCTCACATATGTTGTATAATGATCTTAATAATTGAGTAAATTACTTAAAAAGCTGCTTTATTCCTTTATATAATCAGTATCATAATATTTCTTGTAAACTCCACAGCAGCGACCTTTCAATTTGGTATAATAATTATCCCCAGTAATCAACTACCCAAAAAGTTACATTGCCATGCATTGACCATCTTACCATACTGGCTTTATGTTATTTGTTATATAAGTAGTAAAAAGGTTTTTTAAGTTTTATGCATTGATCATTTAATAGTCATAAGCACATTATTTTGTCATTAAACAAATCTTGGCCCTCTAAGAGGTCTCAAGTTGTAAAAACAGAATTTGTAATGTGTACACTTCATAAAATGTGTGTAAATTACCGTTGTTTAAACACATTGCTTGTTATGAAATGGTAGTTTCTGATTTTGTCACTGTTAAAGTGCCATTACTGTTCATAAAAAACACATTGCTAAACTTCAAATTTCCTTATTGCCAATCAATATTTTGAAAAAACATAGGCCAAAAATATGGTCTAATTGTGAAAATTTTTCAAAACCGGAGAATTTCCAGGTGAAAACAAAATTCCGGGAGAAAATTTGATAATTCCGGGAGCCCGGGAGATGATCCAAAATTCTGGGAGACTCTAGGACAATCCTGGAGACTTGGGAGCTCTGCCCTCTAACAGCCATAGCTCTTGTGATTACTTTTTATAAACCTGGGGATGGCACTTTGCATGAGGTTCAACTGTATTAAGAATTAAAAATGATATTTTCATACTATATATGTGCATAGTAAGAAAGTATAATGCATACTCCAAGCAATGAGATACACGCCATCGTGACAAGATTCAATATTTCGACATAAATTATGTCATCATCAGGAATATGTGCATATTAAAGTAGATGTTTATAATGTGGATGTACATAATGGCAAGGAACATAAAAAAAATAATTGTGAACAATTCACCAACCATCTACAAGAATCAAGAATTCCCAAACTAAGATGATTCATGACTATTGTCCAATCAGGAAAATAAAGAATAAAAATTTGAGAAATATTAAATTGTAAAATTAACTAAACCTTCTTTATATGAGATCTCAATACAAAATGAATCGCATCGTAAGTGAGATGAGATCAAATTAAGATACCAAAATAGTTCTGAAGTCAAATTTTTGAAAAGTGTATTAGTTTCAATCAATTTTGAGTACTATGGTACTTATACATCATAATACAATTTTAGGTCTGTTTTCATGCAGGAAAAATTCAAACACTCGTATCTTTGGATCTACTTATCCAATGAATGTTATTTAAACTGTAGATTACAGCTTATATTTTCCTCAATTTGAAGACACCAACAACTAAATTTTGGATTTTCCAACAATAAGATTTATTCTGTGATGTCTCATATATATTAAATAAGTTCAACTTTTCAAAAACCAACCACACAGAAAAACTGTACTAAACCAGATTTATTAGTGGATAAACAAACATACATAAAATTTATAAATTTGAATACAAAATAGTAATTTTTTTTGACAAAACAGAACTTTGGAAAGATTTAAGTTTCATAAATTACGAAATGAATGCAAACATGACTTAAACTCGACTGTCTACTTCCAGAAAACTGGACTAATTGTCCAGAAAAACTGGACAAAATAGATGGACCAAGGTGTGGTAGGTTTTAGGAAATTATTGATACTTTAAGAATTGTAATTTGTCAAGATCAACACTTTTAGTATGGTCTGTTGGATTTGTTTTTACTTAAGCCAATTTTATTATAATTTTATCAGAAATTTTAATAGGCATTTCAATTTTTAGATTTCTGTTTATAGTTTAATATTTTGTATAGTTTATTATTAAATTATGAAAGAAGACAATAAAAATATGATAAATAAATGAAAAGTAAGTTTGATGATATCACAATTGATGAGAATAAAAGATGGAATTTATAAAATAAATCACAATGATTAACTATAATATATATTCATATTAATTAATATTAAATTCATTATCTTCCAACACACATTTATTTATTTATTTCATCAGACTGTACAGGAAAAATTGGGGCAGATTCCTAATTTTCCTATTTTGCCAAATACTAAAAGGCATTTATATTACAGTATAAAATATGATATAAACATGGTGTAAAATAAAAAGTTAGTAATAGGAATGTTTTGTTTTAGTTTACACTGTAACCAAGGTGACAAGTGCTTGTGACTAGTGCTATAAAGAAGTTATGTTCTTTACTTGGTTAATAAGCATTAATAAGAAATAGAATTTTTTTTCTTTAAAATAAATAAATCTGGATTAAAGGTTTATTTTCTAAAACCTGCAATTACAATTAAATTAATATTCTGAATTTATATCACAAACTACAAGAAAGTCTATGAATTTTAGAAACGTGTAGAAATGTTCAGAAAATGCAAAAACAAGGAAGTAACTTATGTTATACATAAATTAAATTGAAAAGATTTTGAAAGAGTTAAGGAAATAGACAATTTAGTTAAGAAAAAAGAAGTTTGAAAATAGATATATTTAACATTAAGAAGGTGTAATTAAAAAAAGTAAACATTAAAAATTAAAACTCCCAATTATTTACCAAATTTTAGTTTCCGATGTGAAGTTGTAGGCAAGACAATACAACATGAAGCGTAACATACAGACTGATATCGTAATGTTCAAGACAGCACGACCTCTACAGTCTTAATCAAACCCACAATATTCCAACATGCTGTTGATATCTACACTTAGTTTGCTAGAATCATGAAGCAGCTCCCCATGCAATCTACTCTCATGCTTGCCATTCCATCACCCTAGAAAGTGGTGACACCAGGGGACGGGCGTGGGACAGAGGATGGGGAGGGGTAGATACCAGGGGAGTTGGACACAAGGGGAGGGGCAGACACCAGGGGAAAGGGAATAGGACAATTAATTTCCCAGTTTGGTCAAAAGATTTTGGTTAAGAACAGTAGACAGGTCAAATGATCCAGTTCTGTGTGGAGTCTGGTTTTCTGTGATCAGTTTTGGCAGAGTTGGTCGTAGCATTTGGATTGCCCTACCAGGGACAACCTCTGGTTTGCTATCCTTTCTTCCTCAACTTTGAATATATAGATTTTAATATGCAACAAATTTAAAATAAAGCATCTAAGAAGAGGTAATGAATTGTACGTAGTGCACATGCGAGAATTTTGGTTTTTGTCATCAATGACTTAAATTGGCAGAATCCTTGGTCCAAGTAATGACCTTGGAGGTAATTCCAGGCCTTTACTTTATTTCAGGCAAGTCTTAAGTCTTAGACAAAGCAAAGCCAAAGCTATGTTATTAATAGATTGGAAATCTCCAATGTTCTTATTCTCAACATTTAGCTGTTTAAACAGCAGACACAAATTAATATTACATTTGGTAACAATTATCTTTTAACTTTTATCAATGACATTTTACCCATATCACCAATTACATTTTACCCACTATACCATAACCTTTAAACCGTTTTATCATGACACTTGACCCATCACCGGAGAGGGGGGGAACTTTGGTGCCACCACTAACCCTACCAAGAAATGCCAGTTAGAATGTGTGATTAATGATGGTGATGACAAGTGGGTGGCAATATACTTAGCTATCGGACACGGTAGAACAAACGGCGCCCTCACGGGACGACTTCACACTATCGTGCTATGTACCTGAATTGAGGCGGAGTGGTCGGGTATCCCTGAAGATAACGAAATTAAAACTGTAAGTTAAAAAAAGAAGAAAAAGAAAGCGGATTTAGGAAAATATTCCGCAACCAGGGATACAATGCTGGTAAAACACAGGAATCATCTACACCATGTTTACGAAGCTTTGTTTAGATTCTCAGTAAAATAATTAATCATTAACAACTTTTTATCCATGACTATATCCATTATTCAATTGATGAAATATTCCAAGATATAAATTAAATCATCACAAATTTGTAGTCTGAAATTTTATTAAAAAATTGTTGAAAGCTTCATTAGGTGTGAGGATCCCTGATTGCGTGGTTCAGATTGCAACACACAGACATGTGGATGGGGGAATTGGTGAGGGAAAAGATTGGGAAGGGTAACATAAGCATAATATATCACAACCACAACACATAAAAATCAATACTTTAACAATATTCCTTTAAAGAAATTTACATTTAAAAAAAATTGAAACCATTAAAAAATAGTAATTAAAAACCATTCCCACATATTGTTGCAACCTGTAGCCACCTATTATTTTAAAATAATTAAATTCAAATAACATCACAAAATTACAATAAAATAAACATGCACATAAAAATTTGTACACATTTCAAATTCACAAAAATACATCGCAAATCACATCTTAATGAAAAAAAATCCTAATTTAATCATTAAGAGATTTTAAATTTGATTTCAAAATTATTAATTAAAATCAATAATTTAAAATTCCCACTATTGTTGTGATTTTCACATATATATTCAATAAAAAAACTATCATATTGGATAAAACATGCAAGTTCTCAATATACGAAAATGATTTTATCTACTATCAATATACTTTGAGCTAATTATAATCTAATTCTATGATAACATATCCTAATTAAGTTAATTCTAAATATATTATCACAATTCAAATAAATTGTGAAATCTACTAACTGTACTCGACCTAGGTTGTATTTAGCCAAACTCTAATAAGAAATAATAAAGATAATACACAGTGCAATTGACAACGCTTGTACAATGATTTAGTTTAAAATTTCTACCCTAGGTAAGCCTATTCTAAATGACAGAAGATATTTATGTAGTAGAGGCAAGACGTATGCTTGAATGATGCTGTTTGACACTATTAATATATCTAGCATTTGCCATCATCATACGGCTAGACTAAACCTTATGGGAAATATATAACAAACAGGTTTATTATGATTCTGTCGATTGCACAACATTTCCATATGTATAGATCTAATATTATTAAAGTACGGGGAAAACTGCTTGCCAATAAACAGTGCTAAAAGCGCCAATATTTATCCATACAAATTCCTCTAATATAAAGCAGACTATGGAATACACACCAATGTGTTGGATACAAACTGTACAACTAAATTACAAATTTTTTCTGTTTTTAATCTTTCATTTTTCAATTTATTTTCAATAATCTATCCTGATCAACCTTCATCTAAAACCAGATTAATGCATACAAGACATTTGAAATAATGGCCATCGTGTTCAGATGCATACAAGATATATTCTCTACGTTGTCTTTATATTTCATTTGTACTGAACAGACAATATTTAAAAGACTTAACGCAAATTTTAAGCATTTTAAAGTATCTGATGCTATTGGGTTATATTATATAATATTTTAAGAGAAATAATATAACTGAACAAAAGCTTTGTGAAAGACTGACGGAGATAAGCCCACCCCCTTCGACATGAAATCCTGCCGTGGTGGGGGGGGGGAGGAGGGGTTGGGCTTACACCTGAGGACTCAAATGTGATTATCAAAACTTGGTCAAAAAATGTCATCTTGCACAGGCATGTTAGAGAATCATCTAGAAAATTCATTTTATAAAAATGTGTACTTTGACATTATGGTATTGTTGACCTGTTAACCTATAAACTCTATCCCATCATTCAATCTGGTGAACTTCCGGGTTGATACTATAAACAACTTTAACTAAATTATAAAATAACTAAACTGTTGTGATATTTTAATGTCATGTTTACCTTAAAAAAGAACATTTTTTTTTGCTATTACCTAAGAATTTAACCAAGGAGGGCAAGGTTTTTGTTAGGTCTAAGGCATGCCGAGATTGATTTATTACATTTAACAAAAACAAAGTAGATTATATTACTGATATTCTTAACAGTACATGTATGCCACTCGTAAATTGACCTAAAAAATAACTTAAATTAGATTTAAAAACTGGCCCAAAGGGGTAAATAAAATTTATAAATAAGCAAAACACAGCCTCGACCCACCTGTGCAAGTGCCACATTTTGGGATTCACAATAGAAGAATTTCAACATGCTATTATGTTGAGGTCCACCGAACTACAGTATATTCTGTTTTTATATTATAATGTAATTTTAATTATTAACAATTAACTAATGCCAAAAAAATGACAAAACTAGGTGTGACGAATTGACAAAATTTTGCCATATTGAAAATGTATAAACAACAAAAGTCAATACAACAGAAACACTGCGAACAACAATAATTCAGACTAAATAAATAGCGATAACGAAGCAACAAAAACAACAGCAGCAAAAACCACAACATTGACCATAAATACCATCGCCTTTTAACAAAACCCTGCTGATAAAATACTAATTCAATTTATAGTTATTATATTTAAAATTATTAAGGGCCCATTCCTTCCAATGTCCATTAAATTAAACATTCTAAATTTGATTATTGTATTTAAATTTATAATACTGATCCTTCATATTTTTATCATTTTAATACTTCCAAACATTAAAAAATGCAAAATAATAGCATAATTTATTTTTTTGAATGGATCCTAGAAAATAAAACTGAGGAATCTGCATTAAACATTCTAAATTTGATAATGGTCTTTAAATTTATAATTATAATACTGATCCTTCATATTTTTATCATCTTATTACTTGCAAACATTATTACATTTTTTTTTGGGTGGATCCTAGAAAATAACGAGAATGAATCTGTATTTGCCTTGATTTTGTTAAGTCTAAATCTAAGTAACCAGCGGAGAGGTTTGAGCGCGTGTGTCGCAAGCAACAACAGCACTTACTGTGGGGAAAATAGGTTTAGTAATATCCGCAGATACAATCTACAACCTACTAGCTTATGTAATGTAACGATTAATATAGCGCCTTATACAGTAATCTCAAGGCGCTGTGGACCAGATGTTACACATTCATATGACTTTCTACGCCCCATGTACTGCTGCCCGATACAGGTGCTCATTCATCTGTCCACAGGGGATGTATGGACCAGTACACCGGGGTAACCCCCTACTCGTCTTGAAAGATGTACTGGGTTCTTTGTAATGCACACAAGCCGTACGTATACACTGGGCCTACGGTTTATGATCTTATCCGAGAAGACTTGTTCCACCACCAGAACCATGGTACGAGCGAGCCTCAAACCCATGCTGTTGTTTTGCTATGGTTCACGGTTCCCCTGCATTAACCACTCGGCCATACAACTCGCAAGATGGAAATGTCAAAGGCCTAGCCTAGAGTTTTTACTCTTTTCTACTTGAGAATAATCTAAACAGGTTTCCAAGTAACTAACCATTTTTATTATTAGAAAAAATAAATGTGTAAATTTGTAAGAAATTTTATTTTTAGGGTGGATTTTGGAAGGAATACACCATTATGTAAAAAAAATTCACTAATATAAGCATCAATAGATCAACAATACCATGGCAACACTCCCTGTTGTTATAGTAATAGGAAAACTTTTGAAATTCGTTTTAGCTCTGGCTTGGTGATGCTCTTGAGGTATCTGTCTCACTAAGTAACCAATTAAGTAATGAATAATTTTGTGACAGTAAGAAGTTAGAGCCCACTTGATGTTTTAAAACAAATCTATATTTTATTTTTTTGTATAATCCTGAAGAAGAATTTAATTTGCATTTTTATTGTTAATTACAGGTTTTAATTCAGGTATTTTACTGTTTGTGACAATTATTAGTCAACAATAGACCTAACAGAAGTGAGTTTTAGTAGAAAATAATGAATTCAAACAAATTTTGAAGCAAATAAATTTATGCATGAGGGCAGTCTATATAGCCCGTTTGATTAATTATAAAATCATGCACCCTTTCCTTGCGATGAAAGTACACAATTTATTTAGGATGCAAGCTGGAGTACAGTACTTGTTTTAATCTAAAAATGGTGTAAGTTTAAAAAGCCAGTAAACCGAAATAATTAATTGAAAATGCCAGAAGTCAAATGAAAAGGTTAAATACATATCTGTTGAAGGTTCTGATATAACAAAATATAGTAAAATAAATACAGCAGCAGTAATGAATGAAGTATTGCATAAAATATTTAAAAGATGTACCATATTTGGAAATAATCGCCAGAATGCTTACAAAATTGTTTTGGAGGGATACTGTACGTATGAAAAACCAATATGGATGATATCACAATATCAATAAACATAACGTTTGCGGTACACCACGTATGTAGTTGTAAGCTACTCAACGTTTCGATCGATGTGCTTCGATCGTCCTCAACGTTACATGTTTAATGATATCTCACCATGCAAACCTTCAAGTAATATCATTAAACCTGAGAGGGTTTAGGATACTGAAAATGATCGACAACGGTGGAGAGAAATATTTGACGAATATGTTTGCACAGTAATAGGACTATTTAAGTACTCTTGTATGTCTCTGAGCATGTGCCGAATCTAAAAAAAAAAAATAATTCAGTAGTGGTCGACAGCTAGTTCACTCCAAAGTACAGATAGTGGAAAGGGTCTACTCGAATAATAACTACTAGACCCAGTGTAGAAACATGTAACATCTCTTCTATGTACATACAGTGTTATATCAGAATTATTCTGATCTATTAATGTACAATATTTTTGGAAGTGATGTACATCATCCAATTCAGAAAAGACTTTGTTCGTTGTCAGTAAAAACAGCATGAGCACATTGTCTTTAGAAACTTAACTCTTGTACCAATGACTTTTGGTTCAATTACTACAAATTAAACTAAAGCATACATTTTTTTTGTGTCATTTATTTATTTATTTATTTATTATAGAGTTCTTATTTGGCGCTCTCCAAAGATCAGAGCGCCTCACAAATGGAGATTTTTTTCACATTTTCAGTGTTGGGTGTTTTTGATTGAATTTGATTGTTCAATCGCATACATCAAATAAAAGTATACGTTTGTTGATGCAAAGGTTTAATTTTTTAAGTTAAGCGTTCAGCGACATTCAGAGATGAGGGTGTTACCATAGATATTATTGACACTACTGATATAACCTTATTGGTTTGAGGGTAGCTTGAGGGTGACACTGAGTAACACTTACCTGCTATGACTGTGTTGATGCACTCGTACAATAGAGACATTGCTGATGTACTAAAAGAAACAAAAAAATATAAAAAATTTAAGCTCTAGATCCATACCTAGTTCAGATGGTGGGAAGTCTTTTCAGATGGATGATAAATGTTAGAACCAGCCAGGGATGTCACCATGCTGGACATCCCCGTCCGGCACTCGACTTTTCCGTCTGGCATTTCTAGGCTAGCGATCACCACTATAAGCATTTCTAGGCTAGCGACCACCACTATTATTTCTACCCTTAACAATTGTCAATTTCAATAAAATGTGTGACTGATGTCGAAAAACAATAGAAATCCTAGCCTTATTACTAAAACAAAAGATTACAGCTTTTGTTTTATGGTCATGTTTTGTAATGAAAAAACGGCCCTTCTTTATTGTTCATCGCACACTTGAACAGCATGAGTTATTGTGTGCATATGGGTCATGGTTCACGAAAACAGGGGCGCTGTTTGCCATCCGGCACTCAAAAAAGCTGGTGATATCCCTGATCAGTGTAAATTATTTGTTCCATTTTACAGCATACTGTATAAAACAGAAAAATAGTTTTCCTTGAAAAGAGCGGATTAAAATAGCTATAAAATATGAAAACATTAAAATCATTGCAAAATTTATTACTGTAAATAATTAAAATTCACCAAAACGCACTTTAAAGACATGAATAAAACAAGCTTCAAACATCATAAATTGACAAAAAACATGAAAAACATGGATAAAACAAGTATCAAACATTAAAAAGTACAGCATTCCTAAAAAACAATCACTGTCTAAGTTTGAATTAAAAATATGTGCAGTGTTTGGAACAAAAGGCATCCTATGACTGGATGTGCTACCACGTTGCGCCCTCAAATGACCAGAGTTATTCTTATAAAAATGATCATGTAATGGGTGGCTTTTTATCTTGCATGATTAAATAGTAGTGATACTCTTAGAAAAAAGTAGATTTACACAACATTCAAATTTGGATTAGAACAGCTAAAAATAAAAAAACACCCAATAACAATGGATCAATTTTCAAAATAGAGCTGCATACTAGAAGCACATCAACAAGTTTCTCTAAACTTTGATTCAGATTTAGTGCAGCTGTGCATTAAGTTTGTATCTCACATCTCCGCAAAGTCTCAGAGAAACCTCGGCATTGTCTCCAAAAAATCTAACAGGCACTTCGCTGACAGTTGCAGGGATGTTGATCCACAGTTTTTAGGTAGCCGCTTCAATGTCTCCGAAGCCCTTCTTAGTTTCAGCGAGGCTCCGAGACGTTTCGGGAAGTCGTGGCAACTTTTCTGAGATATTTTTCTGCGATGTCTCTGAGTGATTCGCAGAAATGTCTAAGCAGTTGCGGATGTAATTAGACTGTGTGATGTCTCGGCAACTGATGGAGACATCTTGGAGACTTTGGGAAACCAGAAGTCTCAAACAAAAAACCAAGCATGTTTGATTTCCTTGCAACTCCTCGGAGATGTCGCGGAGAAATATCAGCAACTAGAAAAATCTGAAGTCAAGAACTAGCTACATGCCCGATGAGTACCCCTTTTAAAAATGCATAAAAATAAACCTGTAATAAAAATACATTCAGCAAACAGATGTACAAAATTCATGACAATAGAACATCAAGATTTTAATATAATAGTACTGTAATGTGTTACATATTGACATAGTAGATGTACAATAAGAAATGTACATGACACTAAAAGATAAAATTGTAATAGAATGCATGGATTCTTCTATCCTAAAGGAACATTCATAAAAATGATTATTATCGAATGTAAATGTAATACATTCTATAGAGAGATTTTGTACTACAAGAAATACACATGAAAATGAAAGGAATTGTAGTAATGCATTCCACAGAGACACTGCTAATGTACTGCTAGAAACTGCAAGAGATAACTGATAAGAATACATATTTAATTGCTTTTATTGCTGCAATCAATAGACAATTGAAAGAATGAAAGGTAATATATTGTATTTTGTAAAATTAATTTTATAGGAATGTTTTAAACGGAACATAAACATTGTCATTATTTATATCCAAATTACTAATTTGTCATAACATTTTTTTTTTTTTTTGGTTTTATCATTAATGTCAATATCATTTTTATGATCATTATTGTCATTATTTGCATTGTCAAATCATTGTCATCATCACTGCTATCACCATCTAGACAATTAACGATTGATACAAAATATGAAAATAAGCAATACCTTCACTAGTTATATTTATACATTGAATACCTTAGAGAGGGATAGTGAAAAATATCGTACAAGCTGAGGCAAAATATTTTATATGAGTAAAAGACAAGTTTATTACTTGGCCAAAGTGAGTACAATATTTTTCAGTAACCTCCAAATGCAGGCATTCAATATTATACTGTAATTATTATTCAAATATTTTACTTGCAAGTTCAGATTTGCCACGGTTACCTAGGCCTATGCCTCCACTAAATCTACATATTTCTTAAATTTTTGGGAAAATCTAATGTTACATTCAGCCAAAAAATCTAATCAGTATATTTGGTACGTTTTTACTAATACAGGGAGACTAATATTTCCAAAACTGAACTGGTCAGGATTAAGCAACAGAATGAATGGCCCAAATGGTTAATTTCTTTGAGGATAGCTGACATTTACATATTTCTTAACTTTTTGGGAAAATTTAATGTTACATTCAGCCAAAAAATCTAATCAGTATATTTGGTACGTTTTTACTAATACAGGGAGACTAATATTTCCA